>CAUYQV010162410.1:0-10848 GCA_963574575.1 Galagoides demidoff | reverse complement strand
GTTGAAGTGTGCTCCTCAATCTTCTCTCTTGGCTCTGCTCCAAACCATCAGCTAAGTAGCTAAACTTCTGTCCTTTCAGCCTCCTTCTGGACGGGAGCTTCTGTAAAAAGCTGGCTGTAGTCCGCCATCTTGGCTCCGCCCTCAGCTCATTAGAATTTTATTGCAGTTATGGACTTCATTCTTTTCTCCAGAGGAGATGTGCGAGCCATCTGACACACTGAAGAAGCAGAACGGTCCCCTCCTTTCCTTCATCAGGCACCATGACACAACACTCCACTGTTCTTTTTGGACATAGGACTAGAAGCATAGCCCAAAGGGGCATGTGCTGTCATTTGATTTTCATTTATCTAAACTTGGAATGACCTACTGTGTCTATTTCTGGCAGCCATTAGGCCTCACTTCAACTAAAAGTGTTTAGAAAAATAGAAGATAGAAATGTGTCTTCAACATTCAACAAATGTTTATTGAGCACCTATTGCATAGAAACCTGACTATAGTTTATGATTATTGGCATATATGTAAGAAACTGTACAATATACATAGAAATCAACGCTATGCAAAGAAAAATGTGACAGGTATTCAGAAGAAGGTGTCTCTTTCATGCAAGACCAGTAAAGCCCTTGGTCCTGGAGGCTGTCTGTGACCGGGCCATGTGAGAGGGTAGGGAGATGAGAGTGAGAAAAAAAGGCTTGAGAATTTAAAAAGAGGTCTCTTGATACAGTTCCTCCCTACCATGAAAGGAACAGTTAGTTCTATAGCACTGGACAATGAGCTTCTTGAATGCAGGGATTTAGCTTTGGTAAACTTTGTATCATCAGAGCCCAGGACAAAGTAACATGCTAAAAGTATATATACAGTAGAACTTCTTTAAGTTGACCACCCAAGGGACTGTAACAAATTGATTAGCATGCAGAGGTGGTCAACATAAGGAACTAGGCCTACTGTACTGGTACACATGGTGGGTGTCCAATCTAGGAAAATTAAGTCAACTTAAGGAGCCAGTCAATGTAGGGAGGTGGTCAATTATGGAGGTTGTACTCTATTTGAAAGTTCAAAGTATGGAATAAGGAGTTCATAAATGAACATTATGTTCCAAAAAGTAAATGAAGACTCCCTTTTCTCTCTGTTGAAAGTCGAAGGAGGAAGCAATGGCTTTTGGAACTAAGGGAAAAACAGCCCAGCATTGCTAAGATTCCAGGAAGGGCTAGGGGAGAGCTCCAAACCCTCTTCCTCACCAGTCGGTCCTCTGTGACTTGCTGTCAAAATGAGAGCTTCCTCCCCAAAACAATCAGAGAAGAGTGGAGAGAGGAAGGGGTCACCTAGATAGCAAAGCCACAGAACATTGGGGGAGGAGGAGGGTAGTAAAATCACCTGCCTGTGGAAATCTGACCTATGCAAAAAGGAAGCCCAACAGAATTTAAAGTCAGTTTCCAAAAACAAGTCTATTTTTAGATGACCCTTCCTTTTAGCAACAGACCTCTAAGCACAAGGAAGTACTTAGAATTCATCACAACAAACTAACTTTGGAGTTCTAAGGCTTATATTGTTTTATGATGTTTTCTCTTTTACACATGGAACTCTCGATATGGGCAGAAAAACTAGGAGTCCAGTGTGCAATGTATTAGTGGGAAGTGAAGGGAAAAAAAAATAGTGAGAGTGAATAAGAGCCATATTTACTGGGGGAAACGCCAATGACTTATTCTGTGAATAGCAGCATCAGAGCAATCCAGCTCCTTCATTCACTTGGGTCAGCCTCTAGCTGCATCAGATTATATGATTGCCAAGATCACAGTACTCATATTAAAGGTACTTCCAGAAATCTGGGGGGCTGTCAGCTCCTGAACCACCTGTCAATCAGGTAAAAAAATCTCCTGCATGTTTGATATTATTTCGAGCTAAGGAAAATCATGACCTTTAGATCATGTCACAATAAAGACAGCAGCACTCCAGCCAGGACCTGGGGCCTTGCATTCTACAGGTGGCCTGGGTCAGAGTAAGTAAAGGGTTTAGGGAGGGTTTGAGCCCATCAGACCACCAGAAGAGACTTCTCTCTGAATGATCTACTGTTCAAAAAAGTGATCTTCCAACTCAAAGTCAAGACTTTAGGAAAGACAGCTGGGTTTGGGGAAGTAGTGAGCATGAACCAGGACCCAGTGGACTCAAGGACCAATCCTGGCTTCACCATCTCTCAGTAGGATGATGACATGAGAGATTAGCATCTGTTATACGCCAGCCAGGCCAGCAGTCCCCAACCTTTGTGGCACCAGGGACTAGTTTCATGGGAGACAATTTTCCCATGGACCAGGAAGGGGGTGGGGATATGGTTTCAGGATTAACCAAGAGTATCACATTTATTGTGTACTTTGTTTCTATTATTATTACATTGTGATATATAATAAAACTCACCATTATGCAGAATGAGTGGGAGTCCTGAGCTTGTTTTCCCGCACATAGAAGATCCCAGCACTAGTATCAACACCTCCGCTCCACCTCAGACCATCAGTATTAGATTCTCATAAAGAGCTCACAGCCTAGATCCCTCACACATACAATTTACAGTAGAGTCCACACTCCTCTATGAGATCTAATGCTGCCGCCCATCTGACAGGAGGCAGAGCTCAGGCGGGATGTGAGGGATGGGGAATGGCTGCAAGTACAGAGAAGCTTTGTTCACTTGTGGCTCACAGCCGTGCAGCCCAGTTCCTAAAAGGCTGCAGACCAGAACCAACTGACAGCCTGGAGTTGGGGATCACAGTGCCAGGTAACTTGCTGGGGTCTCCTGAGTTTCATGCTCCCTACACTCCAGTTCCCCCAGGCATATAAAGCATGGCAATAGTCAGGTTTCCTCTGCTTATCTCTCAGAGAACTTTGTGAATTCTAAAAGAGATCTGGAAGTCTGAAGAGAGCATATGTGTGGTCTTTGGGGGATGTCTTTGTATACCTGGCCTGATTCAGGTTGTGATAAAGGCAGATGTATCCTCCCAGCAAATTCTCACTCATACTCAAGTCAAGTGGAACCACAGAATCATTTCCACCGTCATCTTCCCTAACGGGGATCATGAAGGCTTAAAGCACCAGCTGTTGTGAAGTCAGATACAATCATACTTTGCTGAGCCTGAGCCTGGGAAGGATGTTCAATGTCTCACATGGACCATATTTGGCTGCAATTTGTCACTTTCCTTTTGCCTACCCATCATGATTGCTAGCTTCCGTATAAGCTGCCATATTAGCTATCCAGTACTGCCACTGTGTATCAGAGGAAGAATAAGGAGGCTGAGCTTGTCCCCAGCCTTCCTATTTCTATCAGCAGTGTCATGATCCAACTAATTAATCCACTAGAGGCTGAGTCCTCATGTCTGAGAAATGAGTAGAATGTTTGTTGCCATGATTGAGAAGATTCTTAATAATATCAAAGGGCCTCTTCAATACAGTATTATTATTAATTGAAGTAAACTTTGTGGTTGTCCCAAATTTATCACTTCAGTTTCCATTTAGTGTCAATTCCAAAACCCTTCTAAGAACAGGATACTCAGAGCCACACATACTTCTCCAATGATTGTATCTATGCTCATGTTTTGAGTCAAACCGAGCCAAACAAGAGCCATAAGTCACGAAAAAGGCCATCTCCTTGACTGACACAAGGTTCTGAAAAGAATTATTTTGCTTCTATAACATACTAAGCTTAAATCTTTTTCTTTCTAGACACATGACTCTCTATAACGGACCAAGAAATCATTACTTTTAATTAAATTTTATTATCAAATACTAGGTTTTGGATTCTGATATTCACATGGCATCTGAAATAACTGATATTACTTACTAAGAGATTTATAATAATTACATCAAAATTTAGAAAGAAAAACATAAAAATACACTCAGAAAATTCATTCCATCCACCACACTAGTTCCAGGGAGTGTATGTTTTTGGCAATGGGAATAAGACACACAGTCTGCTAATGGAAATAAGTAAGAAAAAGTGATATTCAACATAATCAAAAACCTGTAAGATTCAGGCACCAACCAATCAACAGAGGCTAGCTATGATTTTAGGTCTCAGAGTTCTTCTCCCTAAGGGGCAGTGGGTTCAAACCTGGCCCTGGCCAAACTGCAACAAAAATAAAAATGGCCGGGCGTTGTGGCGGGCACCTGTGGTCCTAGCTACTCCTTCCTCTGTGTCAAGGGAAGGCACCCAGATTGCACAGGGAAGACTTCCCCTTCCCCTTAGGTAAGTCTTAGATACTGAGTTCCTGAAATTTGGGGAGTGATGGGGAGGGTTGGGGTGGAGCATTGGGAGATATCCCAGGGACTTGGGCTGCAGCCGTGTACTTATCAAAACATAAACACTTTAATATGTTAACAACTTGCAGCCACACCAGTGCATACCAGCTAACTATCAGTGCTGATCACTTAACGAAAATATTGCAACATCAGAGGAGAGTGCTCGGAATACCTAATTGGCGGGGGAGTTCTTGATCTGAGACTTTGCCAGTTCCAAAGGGTTTTCAGGGAAAGGGAACAACTTGGGGAAAAGCATAGACACTAAAGAGAGCAGGGAAAGTTTAAACTGAGAAAGAGAGTGTGATTAGTAGGACTATAATTATTATTGATTGAGACAAACAAACCACCACTCTTGAAGAGGTAAGTAGCTATGTGGCTTTTCCAAAAACCTAAACTGATCATATTGTTGAGGCATTAGGCTCTGTTCTTGCCTTGGTGCCTGAACCCCACCACCTATGGCCTGCATTCTCAGCCCCTAGCACCCTGGGTAAGTTCCCTGTTATTCCCATGCAGGCAGGGACATAGGTCCTTATTTTTCAACATCATGGCAGTTTTCACACACCGAAACACAAGTCCATCTTTCTTAGGTAGCTTTATGAGAGAGCAACTGCAGATGAGCTGGTCTCAAGGAAAAAGGCCAGCCCAACACAGAGAAGCTGTCCACAGTGGCCCTATGAATGAAGGAACACTTAGCCCTCAGGGACCTGTCAGTGGAGGTGAACCAGGGGGTGGGAGCATCACCACTGGGGTCCATGTGGCCAGGAGGCAGCCATCAGAATAAGGGAAAAGCTGTTCAGTTCCGACTGGCTCACCTCTGAAGAGTGACGAACATCAATGAGAATTCAGGTTGGTTATGAAGATGCCACAAAGTCAACTGAATTGACATCTTACCGGCTGCAGCCAGTAGACATGGCCCGCAGAATAGACGCACTCTGTTCTTTTTAACCAATTTGGACTTCTCAAGATTTCTATTAAATGTTAGGTTGACTTAGTTGGCAAGCTTTAAAACAAAAAAATGTTCAATATTAAGGTTAAAAAACATAGTGAGTAACTGGGCCTCACCACTGAGAATGTCTGATCCAATCCCCTCTCTTAATAGAGGAGCCAGTCTGAAGCTCAGAGAGGTGGAGTGATTTGCCCAAATCCACACAGCATTTAAGCAACAGTGACAGGGTGAAAAGGGTGCTAGACTAGAAATCTATAAAGAGCCATCCACCCTTTTTGCAAAGCAGAGACAACCTTGCCCCCAGCAAGATGACCAGAGCGGGACTCTCCCACCCAGATAAAGACGGGGCCAGTGCAATCCAAGGGCACTAGGAGACGTGAAACACGTGCCCAAAGCCTTGGGAAGGACACCGCTCTGGACCGCAGGGAGCCACGTATTTAATTTTAATTTCAGCACCATTCTCCACAGCATTTTGGGTGCAAAGACACAAACGAAGGCACTGAAGCTGCCTCACTGTGAAATTTCTTAAATATTTGCGAGTCCATTTTTGCACTGTGGGCAGAGAGAGGCCACTTCGTTGGCTGCTGCCAGGGCTTTGTGTGCGGACTTGGACGCGGGACAGAGGCAGTGGGTTATCCAGCGGCCTCGGCTTCCTCCTGCCGTGCCCCGTGCCGGCGCCTAGGGGGAGCCCTCGCCGTGCTCCGCCGCTCCCAGCCAGGAGCCTGAATGACAGCAGAGCATTTTTCTTTTCAACATACTTCAACGTTTCAGGGGAAAGGCTAGGCATACTTCCAAAGGGGGGGTTACAAAACTGAGGCAGAGAAATATTGTTAAAATGTATTATTGCGTTACCTCCCTGCCTCCCTAAAAAATCAAACATTAAAAAAAAAAAACTGCCCTAAAAGTCAAGAGTAGGTTTCCCCCTTTCTATGGCACATGGCAAGCTTTAATGTTACCAGAGGAACGCTGTCTTCTGATTAAAATGGCCAGTTGAAACGACCCGTTTTTACTCCTGCTACAACTTACCCTGTAACATAATGACCAGCTCTAAATCCATCAGAGTGGAGTACAAAGTGCCATTGCAAAGGTTCAGACGTGGAGATCTAGTAAATTTAACTTGCTATTCAGCCATGGGACGCTTCCATGTAGAGCGCAGCCCCGCCGAGTTGAGATGATCAATTCCTCAATTCCAATCGTGCATCCAGGGCGAGGACAGCGTCCTCCTCGTCTCGGTATTCGTTTGCACACCCCCGTCCTGAGACAGAATCAGAGGCTTCGAAAAGGAGAACTTAGACTCTGTCATGTGTTAGAAGAAAAGAATCACACTTTTACAGCGAGGCAATAAGAACCCCAAATAATTAAAATGAACAGATATTATTGAGTGACTAGCAAATACCTAGGCTCCCAAACTATTAAAGCAATCCTGTAGGTATGAGGCGGACGGATCAGTGTTTGTTATTGCTAATACTCAGATGTATCTCTGTGTGTCCATATTCAGCTACACGTCCTCCCACATCCAGAGAAGTCATTTTTTCACGTGTATATTTGCACACATGAGCAATTCTATGGAACATTATCTTGCACACAAAGCAAATGGCCCTGCCCCCATTATGAAAGAAGCAGATCCCCCGAGATTAGGGAAAAGAAGGAATTGCTTATGGTCAGCAGAGGCCGGGAGAACAATGGAGACCCCGGCTAAAGGCACAGCAGCAGCCTGCTAGGATGGGTGGGGGACTGACCACATGGCCAGTGCAAACTAGACGGCATTGTCAGTTTCACCAGAAGTGACTAAAAGGGGCTCAAATTAGCAATTGTTATGATTCGCAGGTGGTTTAAGAGATATGAGGCCCAGGAAGTGAATCAGGCTGTGGGGGGAGGGAGGGGCGGACACTAGAGTGTATCTCTGTTTTTCCTACAGTGTAAAATAGACAAGCTGAGGAGTGTTTCCAACTTGAATATAAGAAGAATCACGGATTCCTTAAGGAAAACTAATGGAGGTATTTAAGATGCAAAGTGGCCTCCGAGAGGAGAAAGCAAAAATGTCCAATTTTAAAAAATAATTTTGAGTTATGATGCAAGTCCTTGTAGATGAATTTTGGTGAAAGTAGAAATTTAAATGCCATTAAATTACAGTAGACAAAAAAATGAATAGCTCTAGATTTTTTTTCAGAAAACCAGCTTTAGTCAACATGATCCTACCGATGTAGTGCCCATCTAACAAATGTTTGACAATTCAGCAAAGTTAGAGAAAATGCCTTTTTTTTACTTAATGTTCATTTACTTCCCAACTTCTCAGAGTTCCTCCCCAGCCAGATTACTCCTTATATAGACACAAGTCAGGCCTTTCAGATCTTGCCTCTCTACTTCATAAATCTTAAACAAGAACACAAGCAAACACTTCACAGGTTGCTTTTATATTTTTTCTTCTTAAACATCTTTGACAATAAATTTCCATGGTAAGAAACATTTCTATAAAGGCACCTGGAGGAGTCTGCAGAACTGAATTGTCCGGAGTGGTGATCTGGCTGCCTGCCTTCCTCTGACTGTCCTCAGAGGTAGTCCCCACACTGGATTCATGTTCAGGTAACATTTTGGTCAAATAGCTGGGGTTCCTCTTTCAAAGTTCCAATAGTCAGAAGGCACGTGTACTCCAGACTGAGGTCAAGATAAGAAATGTGAACTCTAGGCCATCTTTCTGCAGGTTTACAGCTGAAAGATGGTACCTACTTAATAGAATTGGACAAAGATCCCCCTTGAATCAAAACTCATTATGAGGAGAAGAAATGGAGAGTGGATGTGTGCAAGGCTACTTCATGTGCTAGTCCAGAAAACCTTCAGGGGGAAAAAATTACCCAACTATGCAAGCCAGGGGATGTAGGACTTAGAGTCAATTCACACTGAAGCCAGTCAAGCTAGGTAGATTTTATTGCACTAAAATGTAATAAGTGGGATCCCAAGCCAGGTAAAGTGGGGAATGAGGTAGTTATCTGGCCAAATTGGGGTGCAAAAAAATCATACCATTTAGAGGGTTAGGAAATTATATTTGACTATTTGTAAAACCTAAATACATAAGCAAAATCACCACAGCTCTCTCACATTTGTTCAAAGATTACACTGGAGCCCCAGGGTAATCCCATCTTGGGACCCCAGTGATTCAGACATATGCCTTACTACATGAAATGCCGGGAATATAATGCCTGGGATTTGGAACTCTTTCCTAGGTGTCTGAAGAAAGCTTTCTTTTTTATACACACCATAATTTTACATAAATTCCTGTAAGACTGAAATTATTCATCAGAAGTAAATTTACAAATACATGAGCTAGAAGTTATTCTCACAAACCACAGTGGTACATCTGCCTCATTTACAGCTCTAACTCATCTACTACACAACCTAAGCATCCCTCACAATTACAGTTAATTTCAGCAGTATTTGTAGGCAATCTATGTTGCTTGCACAAAACACATGTAGCAGCTTGCCTTTTCCAGAAAGCTATTCTGGTAGGCCCACATTCACCAAGGAATGACTTGGTCTCCTTTGGGCTGATTCACCTCAATCCTGGCTTGAGAAAAGTCAGGTAGCCAAAGCACTACCAGCTCTGATTACCACCCTGAATCATCTTATCACGGATGAAGGAAGGCCTGCCATAGTGAAATGAATAGACCATCTAACTTCTGGTGCAGCCAAACCAAAAGGGGCTTTATCTCCTGGATTACTGAAGAAATTACGAGCACATGGACCTGGCCCCAGTGAAGTGCTTGGTGTGACCTCTGATGTTTGTTCCCATCCTCTCTTGTATTGATTCCCATCCAAATGGTCAAACTTGAACAAGCCTTTCAAAACATGAAATAATAGGCTGCTTGTATCTAGACCACTTAGCCACAATTGGAACCATTTTCCAGCACAGTTGATGCGTTTGTACCTCACCTGACTGAACAGAAATTAACCCCCATTCACAACACTGACCCCACACAACCCACTCACCCTGCTGCACTTGAACGTATTTATTTTAACATGTTATTCACATATTGTTGCTATGCACTTATGTATTTAAGCTGTTGGATGCAGGCCACAGAGACAGACCCAGTTGTTTGTCTTTTTCATTAGTACCGTGTTTGCGAGATGAATGTAACACAGGTTTCAGATAACTGGAGTCTCTCTCATTACTGAAATAAAGAGGAACATTGTCTTTGATCAGATTACTCAAGCTGTCAAGGTAAATCAGAAACATTATAGTAGGGAATGCTCAAATGCTTGGTGATTTGGTTGTTGATTTAAACGCATGGATGTTGGAAACAGATGCAAGCATGAGTGCTTCTTTCCTAAGATGTGCCTGCAAATGTTTGTATGATATAGTTACAGATTTGAAACAGCCTACGTCCAAGACTTCTCTCAGTCCATTTTGCATTTAACATCAAAAAGCTTTAAATAAAAGTGTGCTTGCGTAAAGGGCAAACTGTCCAATATTTTTAACCATATATTATTTTTATAATTACAGTTTTTTAAAAAATTAATATGCAATTCAAAAATTATATAAATATATTGAAAATATTGATATTGCTGTTACGCAGTCAGTCACCTGAGCCCAACACACAGAGATGTAAGCATAATTATCCTGACTTGGCTTCATTGATATACTCGATAACTGCCCCAGGTACCACTCAGTACCATGGACAGAGAAGGCAGAAAAATAAATATCTAAGGAATGAATGTGGTACGTACTTCAAGTGGACACAGGAAGGGGAAAAGGGGGAGTTCATGGCTAAAGCACTCAATGAAAAAAAAAATCATGACTTCCCAGTGGTAATGAAGTATATATTACATTAAAAGTATAAGTTTGTGGAAGTTTTGTTACATTGCGTTTTGCTATGGTTTGAATGTGTCCCCCAAAATTCATGTGTTGGAAAATTAATTGCCAATGCAACAATGTTGAGAGGTGGGGCCTTTAAGAGGTGATTAGGTCATGAGGGTTCATGAGCGGATGGATGAATGTGGTTATTGCAGGAGTGGGTTAGGTATAAAAGTGCTCTTTTTCTTAAGAGTTCACTTCCACTTCCTACCCTTCACCTTTCTGCCTTTATGCCATGGAATGACCCTTGTCAGAT
The DNA here is from genome assembly GCA_963574575.1 of Galagoides demidoff. NCBI lineage: Eukaryota > Metazoa > Chordata > Mammalia > Primates > Galagidae > Galagoides > Galagoides demidoff. The sequence continues at coordinate 519 of CAUYQV010162410.1, read as the reverse complement.
GCATGCGCCGTGTTCTTGAACTTCCCAGCTTCCAAAATTGTGAATTTAATAAACTGTTCATTATAAATCACCCAGTCTCAGTATTCTGTCATAGCAACAGCAAATGGACTAAGAAAATGTCCTTATTAAAAATTTTAAAATACTATACCTTTTAAATATATGTTATTTTAATCACGACAATAACTTTTGTTTTAACATGTAGCCTTGAGAGTATCTCTAGGAATAATGAAACAATTTAGGAACTTGCCCAGAGTCTTTCATGCTGTTAACTATAGTCAGCTTTTGATACATACATAATACAGCCATGTATATATGGTAACAATGTTTGTAAGGATAAATTTGTTTACTTGAGAAAAACTTTTTTTTTTTTTTTTGAGATAGAGCCTCAAGCTATCCCCCTGGGTAGAGTGCCATGGCATCACAGCTCATTGCAACCTCCCACTCCTGGGCTCAAGCGAGTCTCCTGCCTCCACCTCCCAAGTAGCTGGGACCACAGGCACCCGCCACAACGCCCGGCCA
>CAUYQV010162409.1:0-18089 GCA_963574575.1 Galagoides demidoff | reverse complement strand
GCCTGTGGCTCAATCGGCTAAGGCGCCAGCCACATACACCTAAGGTGGCGGGTTCGAATCCCCAGGCCGGGCCCGCCAAACAACAATTATGGCTGCAACCAAAAAATGGCCGGACATTGTGGCGGGCGCCTGTGGTCCCAGCTACTTGGGAGGCGGAGGCAGGAGACTCGCTTGAGCCGAGGAGTTGGAGGTTGCTATGTGCTGTGATGCCATGGCACTCTACCCAGGGGGATAGCTTGAGGCTCTGTCTCAAAAAAAAAAAGAAAAGAAAAGAAAAGAAAACTCAGCACAGGCTTGGTGCCTGTGGCTCAAGTGGCTAAGGTGCCAGCCACATACATGTGCACTGATGGGTTTGAATCCAGCCTGGGCCCGCCAAACAACAACGATAGCTGCAACCAAAAAAAAAAAAAAAAAAGAAAGAAAAAAATAGCCCGGTGTTGTGGCAGGTGCCTATGGTCCCAGCTACTTGGGAGACTGAGGCAAGAGAATCACTTAAGCCCAGGAGTGAGAGGTTGCTGTGAGCTGTGATGCCACAGCACTCTACCCAGGGCAACAGCTTGAGGCTCTGTCTCAAAAAAAGAAGAAAAAACTCAGCACAAACAAGCAAGGTAAAAATAGCCTCTTGCCACTGTCCTTTTAATATTACATTCTATTCTTGAGCCTAAGTGACAAGTGAAATCTCCTCTGTAATTTCTCATGTGCTCAGTTTAATGAATTTCCGGCAAATGGTTTCAGTACTGAAGGGACGATTTGGACACTGTGAGGGTGCGGGTGGTGAGAAAATAAGGGGTATGGAACTAGAATAACAAATTGAGTCTATGAATGAAAGGGTGATTGAAGGCATGTGAGAAGGAAGCCGAGTCCTGGAACTTGCTCAACTCCAGGGAGTGAGAATCAGTCTTGCTCTAATTGATGTCACCATGATGCTTCCCTACTTCTATAAAGGGAGTCCAGAATCCCAGGTTGCCTTGCTATGATTCTTTGTACAACAATGCCTATTGTCTACAGAGCTTTATTTGTTTATATAGAGCAGTGTTTTTCAACCTTTTTTTAATCTCACCACACACTTAATTAAACCTGTAGTTAAACTTCCACAACACACTTAAATTATGTTGATCCAAAAAAAGTAAAAAAAAAAAGGCTCAGCGTTTGTGGCTCAATCGGCTAAGGCGCCAGTCACGTACATCTAAGGTGACGGGTTCGAATCCCCAGGCCAGGTCCGCCAAACAACAATGATGGCTGCAATCAAAAAATGGCTGGACGTTGTGGTGGGCGCCTGTGGTCCCAGCTACTTGGGAGGCGGAGGCAGGAGACTCGCTTGAGCCCAGGAGTTGGAGGTTGCTATGAGCTGTGATGCCTTGGCACTCTACCCGGGGGGATAGCTTGAGGCTCCATCTCAAAAAAAAAAAAATGGCGGTGCCTGTGGCTCCATGAGTAGGGTGCCAGCCCCATATACTGAGGGTGGCAGGTTCAAACCCAAATCCAGCCCAGCCAAACTGCAAAAAAAAAAAAAGAATATACTTACTGTACTTTGATCTTCTTTCAAAAATAATTTAATTAATGATCTTTAAACATTTTTTGCAGCACATCTAAGATCCTCTTACATTCAGGTCTTATATACTTTCTTTTTTTTTTTTAGAGTCAGAGTCTCACTTGGTCGCCCTCGGCAGAGTGCCATGGCATCACAACTCACAGCAACCTCCAGCTCTTGGTCTTAGGCAATTCTCTTTCCTTAGCCTCCTGAGTAGCTGGGACTATGGGCGCCTGCCACAATGCCCAGCTATTTTGTTGTTGTTGTTGCAGTTTGGCCAGGGCCAGGTTCAAACCCTCCACCCTCGGTATATGGGGCCAGTGCCACCCCCTATATACTTTCTTAATGGTAGTTATGTTATAAATGTTTTTTTAAATTATTATTGAATGATAGCTGTGTATATTAATGCAATCATGGGGTACAGTGTGGTGTTTTCATATACAATTTGAAATATTTTCATCAAACTGGTTAACATAGACTTTATGTCAAATGTTGTAAATGTTAAACTGAGTCATGATGAGGAAGCTGAGTCAGGGATGAGAAGCATGGGAATGCAGTCTTACCCTTGGCATCTGTGCTGCTGGCCCAAGTGTTTTTCCACCGACCCAGTAAGGATCTCTGAGAAGCAACAGGACACACACAAAAAATTCCTTTCTAGTCCTTAAAATTAACATTGCCCTTGCAGCCCACAATTATAAGTAGAGTTGCCAATTTTTCACATCCCAAGTATTCTTTTCATTGTTGTTGTTTTAACAGCTTTGAGATATAATTCCCATACCATATAGTCTATCCATTTAAAGTATACAATATTCGCAAATCACCAACTTTAGAAGATTTTCATCACCTCAATAAGAAATCCTTGGCTTGGCGCCCGTAGCACAATGGTTACAGTGCCAGCCACATACACTGAAGTTGGTGGGTTCAAACTCAGCCCAGACCAGCTAACCAATAATGACAACTGCAACAAAAAAATAGCCGGGCGTTGTGGTGGGCGTCTATAGTTCCAGCTACTTGGGAGGCTGAGGCAAGAGAATTGCTTGAGCCCAAGACGTGGAGGTTGCTGTGAGCTGTGACGCCATAGCACTCTACTGAAGGCATCATAGTGAGACTCTCTCTCAAAAAAAAAAAAAAAATATATATATATATATATATACGCCTTTGGTATAACTTTGTGCCCCTTTTGATCCTCAACAACCCCTAACCTACTTTATCTCTGGAAATTTTCCTATTCTGAACATTTATATGTGATCCTTGGTGACTAGCTTGTTTAACTTAACATAATTTTTCTTTTTTTTTCTTTTTTTTGCAGTTTTTGGCCAGGGCTGAGTTTGAACCCGCCACCTTTGGCATTATGGGGCCAGCGCCTTACTCCTCTGAGCTACAGGTGCCACCCATTTTTCTTTTTTTTTTTGAGACAGAGTCTCACTTTGTCACTCTCCGTAGAGTGCAGTGGCATCATAGCTCATAGCAACCTCAAACTCCTGGGCTCAAGTGATCTTGTCTCAGCCTCCTGAGTAGATGGGACTATAGGCACCAGCCACAGTGACTATTTTTCTTTTAGAGATGGGGTCTCACTCTTGCTCAGGCTGGTCTCGAGCCCCTGAGCTCAAGCAATCTACCACCTTGGCCTCCCAGAGTGCTAGGATTACAGGCCTGAGCCACTGTGGTTGGCCAGACTTAACTTAATTTTTCAAGATTCATTGATGTGTGTAGTATGAATCAGTACTTCATTCTTTTTATGATTGAATAATATTCTACTATGTGACTATACCACATTTTGTTTATCCACTCATCAGTTAATGAACATTTGGTTTTTCCCAACCTTTGGCTATTATGAATAATGCTTCTATAAACACTTGTAAACAGGTTTTTGTGTGGACATGTTTTCATTTCTCTTGAGTGTGTACCTAGGAGTAGAATTGCTGGGTCATAAGGTAATTCTGTGTTTAATCATTTGAGGAACTGCCAGACTATTTTCCAAAGCAGCTGTACCATTTTGCATTCCCAGTAGTAGCGAATATAGGTTCCAGTTACTTCATATCCCTGCCAACCCAACTATGCTTTTAAGAAGTAACAAACACAACTGCAGGGCCCTTCTCTAATTTGGGAAGCTAGTACATAGCTGGAAGAGGAGTATAGGAATGAAGAAGGGGGTCCTTCCTCTAAGCCCTTAGGATCAGCTAAACAGAATATAGCAATCTCTAGTACTCTCCTTGACCCCCCAGGCTAGGTTAGCTGCCCTCTGACAAACATGCTGCCCAAACATGACTTATAGAACTTGCCATGCTTCCCCACTAAGATGTAAACTTAGGTAGGCAGGATTCTCGATTGCTCTTTATATGTAGTACCTGAACAGTGTGCCACATGATAGATGCTCAATAAATGTTGAATGACTGATTGATTGAACAAATGATTAAATATTTCTCTACTTGTGACTCCTGTCCAGGGATTAAAGGAAAGAGCAGTTTTAGGGACAAAATACATCAAGGAGAGAGAAGAACACAACGATAGATGGAGAAGAAAGGGAAAGGAAGGCAAGAAAGCCTTGGGACCTGATATCACTTGGGATCAGCCTCTTAGGAGATCAAACTCAGAGTGAATGGACTTGCCTTAATCTTTTGCATTCCATCTGGCTGCATTTTTTTCCCTAGATATGTTCCCTTCTATTTTTTTGGGGGGGGACAGTTTCACTTTGTCGCCCTCGGTAGAGTGCTGTGGCATCATAGCGCACAGCAACGTCCAACTCTTGGGGTAAAGCAATTCTCTTGCTTCAGCCTCCTAAGTAGCTGGTACTATAGGTGCCTGCCACAACACATGGTATTTTTAGAGACAAGGTCTTGCTCTGGCTCAGGCTAGTCTCAAACTTCTGAGCTCAGGCAATCCACCTGCCTTGGCCTCCCAGAGTGCTAGGATTACAGGTGTGAGCCACTGCACCTGGCCCCTATTTTTTGTTATTATTCCTAATGATTTTGTTTTTGCAAGAATATAAGAAACAAAAAAGTACTCTAGCCCTGTGGTGTGAAAGGTACACTCAAGTATCTGAATAAAGAAAATGATCAATGAAAAAAAAATAAAAAAATAGTTGATATTATAAATGTTAAAGACCATATAAAACAACTCATCAAAATGAATTCCAGAATTTATTATTTATTACTTATTTATTTTTGTGACAGAGCCTCAAGCTGTTGCCCTGGGTAGAGTGCCATGGCATCACAGCTCACACAACCACCAACTCCTGGGCTCAAGCGATTCTCCTGCCTCTGCCTCCCAAGTGGCTGGGACTACAGGCACCTGTCACAACGCCCGGCTATTTTTTGGTTGCAGTCGTCATTGTTGTTTGGCTGGCCCAGGCTGGATTCCAACCCACCAGCTCAGGTGTATGTGGCTGGCACCTTAGCCGCTTGAGCCACAGGTGCTGAGCCTGAATTCCAGAATTTAAAAGAATGGAGGTCAAGAAGGTTGACTAAGAATGATTTTTTTTTTTTTTTTGAGATAGAGTCTCAAGCTGTCACCCTGGGTAGAGTTTTGTGGCATCATAGCTCACAGCAACCTCAACTCTTGGGCTCAAGCTATCCTCTTGCCCCAGTTTTTCTATTTTTTGTAGAGATGGGGGTCTCACTCTGGCTCAGGCTGGTCTCAAACCTGTAAGCTCAGGCAATCCACCTGCGTTGGTCTCGCAAGTGCTGAGATAACAGGCGTGAGTCACTGAGCCCCACAGGATTTTTTTTTCTTTTCTTTTTTTGAGACAAAGTCTTACTTTGTCACTCTCTGTAGAGTGATGTAGTGTCATAGCTCATAGAAACCTCAAACTTGGGCTTAGGTGGAGCCTGTGGCTCAGTGGGTTGGGAACTGGCCCCATATACTGAGGGTGGTGGATTTGAACCCAGCCCCAGCCAAACTTGCAACAAAATATAGCCAGGCATTGTGCTGGGCACTTGTAGTCCCAGCTACTTGGGAGGCTAAGGCAGAATTGCCTAAGCCCAGGAGTTGGAGGCTGCTGTGAGCTGTGATCTCTATGGAGGGCGATAAAGTATGACTGTCTCTAAAAAAAAAATTTAAAAGTACAACTCTTGGGCTCAAGCAATTCTCTTGCCTTAGCCTCCTTAGTTGTTGGCATTACAGGCACCTGCCACAATGCCTGGCTATTTTTGGAGACCAGGTCTTGCTCTGACTCAGACTAGTCTAGAACTTAAGAGTTCTTTTTTTTTTTTCTTTTGCATTTTTTGGCCAGGGCCAGGTTTGAAACCACCACCTCTGGTATATGGGCCTGGCACCCTACTCCTTGAGCCACAGGCACCACCCAAGAGTTCTTTTCTCTTTTTTGAGATTTTTTTTTTTTTTTGAGACAGAGCCTCAAGCTATCCCCCTGGGTAGAGTGCCATGGCATCACAGCTCACAGCAACCTTCAACTCCTGGGCTCAAGCGAGTCTCCTGCCTTAGCCTCCCAAGTAGCTGGGACCACAGGTGTCCACCACAAAGCCCGGCTATTTTTTGGTTGCAGCCGTCGTTGTTTTGGTGGGCCCAGGCTGGATTTGAACCCACCACCTTAGGTGTATGTGGCTCTTTTTTGAGATTACAAAGGATTTTATTTTATTTTATTGTTTTATTTGAGACAGAATCTCACCATATTGCCCTTGGTAGAGTGCTATGGCATCACAGCTCACAGCAACCTCAAACTCTTGGGCTCAAGTGATTCTCTTCCCTCAGCCTCCCAAGCAGCTGGGACTACAGGTGCCCGCCACAACATCTGGCTATTTTTTTGTTGTAGTTGTCATTGTTTAGTAGGTCTGGGCTAGGTTTGAACCTGCCAGGCCTGGTGTATGTGGTTGGTGCCTAGCCACTTAGCTATAATGCCAAGCTTTGGGTCTGCTTCTGATTTCATCATTCATTCATTGTACAGACATTGAGCACCTACCATGTGGCAGGCCCTGTGCTGGGCATTAGAAGGGAGGCAATGATGAAAAAGACACAGTTCTTACCATTATGATGGTAAGATGATGGTAAGATACAGTCTGATGAGGTGGACATCAGGGAGGGTTCAGATTTCGTCACAGGAAAGCCTTGAGGGGTTACTTGCACCTTTTTTTTGGGGGGGGGGAGGTTGCTTTCTTGGCCAGGCTAGAGAAGCTCACTGCAACCTCAACTCCTGGGTTAAATGATCCTCCTGCCTCAGCCTCCCAAAATCTGGAACTATAGATGTGCATTCCCATGCGCAGCTAATTTTTCTAGTTTTTGTAGAGATGGGGTCTTGCTCTTGGTCATGCTGCTTGAGCTGGTCCCTAACTCTTAACCTCAAGAGATCCTCCTGTGCTGGCCTCCTAAAATGCTAGGATTACAAGAGTGGGCATCAGACCTACTAAGTAAACTTAGTAAAATGCTAAGTTTACTATCCAATAAATGGGCATGTAAAGTAGCCAGAACCCCAGGATGTTTATTAGATAATAAACCAAATATCTCATGGGTGGCACCTGTGGGTCAGTGGGTAGGGTGCCGGCCCCATATACTGAGGGTGGTGGGTTCAATCTGGCCCCGACCAAACTGCAACAAAAATAGCCAGGCGTTGTGGCAGGCGCCTGTAGTCCCAGCTGCTCCAGAGGCTGAGGCAAGTGAATCACCTAAGCCCAGGAGGTGGAGGTTACTGTGAGCTGTGATGCTATGGCACTATACCAAGGGTGATAAAGTGAGACTCTGTCTCTAAAAAAAAATAAAATATAAATAAACCAAATATCTCACAAGTAATGTAAGGAAACTAAAGATCTAGGTTTCCAGATGCATACAGAAACCCCTTGTGTAAAGAATGTGGATTTGGAGTCAGATGCAGACCTTATTCTGACTCTGCCACTTACTTTTTTTTTTTTTTGGCCAGAGCTGGATTTGAACCTACCACCTCTGGCATATGGTATAGGAGTAGGTCAGCACCCTACTCCTTTGAGCCACAGCGCCACCCAACTGCCACTTACTTTTTAGCTGTCTGTCTTTTAGGAAAATGACCTCTGAGGCTTGGCGCCTATAGCTCAGCAGCTAGGGTGCCAGCCACATATACCAGAACTGGCAGGTTTGAACCTAGCCAGAGTCTGCCAAACAACAGTGACAACTACAACCAAAAAATAGCCAGGCATTGTGGCGGGTGCCTGTAGTCCCAGTTACTTGGGAGGCTAAGAGAATCACTTAAGCCCAAGAGTTGGAGGTTGCTTTCAGCTGTGACCCCTCAGCCCTCTATTGAGGGTGACAAAGTGAGACTGTCTCAAAAAAAAGAAAAAAAAAAGGGAACTGTCTTTACATGGGGTATCTCTTCCTTTCCAAAGAGGACATTCTGCATTCAGTACTGGAAATGAACCACAAATCACCCCACTTTCTAGCCTCATCTAAGACTTCATTTTTCTCACTCAAAGTTAAGTTTGCTCTAGTAGTAGCATTATATCTCTCCAAGAGAGGTCAAAGCTTTGTCCGAACCTTTGGCGAACATCTGGGTTGTCAGAAAATTGTCCTACATCAATCTTTCCTAAATCTGCCAGAGAAAATGGAGGGAAGACTCACCTATTTCCTTTCTCACCACCTGCAGTCTCCACTAAGGGACACAAAGAAGAATACAGTTGCTTTCTGGGGGTGGGGTGGGATGGTTCCAATAGAAGCAGAAGAAACTTTATAGCAGACTCTTTCTTGGGATTTTCTTTCTTTCTTTTGAGACAGAGTCTCACTTTGTCACCTTCAGTAGAGTGCCATGGCATCATAGCTCCCAGCAACCTCAAACTCATGGGCTCAAGCAATTCTGTTGCTTCAGCCTCTTAAGGAGCTGGGACTACATGCACCCACCACAATGCCTGGCTATTTTTAGAAATGAGGTCTATCTCTGGCTCTGGGTGGTCTTGAACTCCTGAGCTTAGCTAATTCACCAACCTTGGCCTCCCAAAGTGCTAGGATTACAGATGTGAGCCACCATGCCTACCTCTTCTTGGGGTTTTCTAAGGGCATGGAGGAAGGTGCAGGAAAAATAGATGGTGAGTTTGAACTGGATGGTGACAGCATCTCTCTCAGGAATCTCTGGCCATTTGGGGAAGTTACTACTGCCAGGAAAGCAGGACAGGTTTTACACAGTTGGAGATTATCTCTGAGAAAAAAGAAGCTTGCACATAGATAATTGAGATCATTTCCCCTCTTGTTTACTGTAATTTAGAGTACCCTCTGGTGGTTATTGTTCACCATTGGTGAATTGATACTCAGGCCAGATCTGGATGCAAAAGAAAACCATACATTCATTTTTCAGAGTCTGGGGATCGAATGTCCCAGTGCTTCAGAATACAGCCCAGTGGGGTGTCATGGCAGCACAGGCTGAAAAATCAGGTACCCAGGATCCACAGTGGTCCTGAGAGAGGATACCCCGAGAAGGGTGAGGTCCTCAAGAACAGGTCTTCTCAAGGAGATCACAAGGTTACACCTGCGGAGTCCTCTGCATGGTGACTCAGCTCTTAGGAATTTGTAACCTGGAAATTTCCAAATTCTGTGAAATCCTGTAGTTCCGTAGGGGCTGGACTTGCATCTCCCGCTTGATTCAAACTGGCCAATGGGAAGGGTACTGGTGGGGTGGAGCTTTTTGACTATCAATAAAAGGAGAAAGACTAAGCCAGTCAGGGAGTGCGGCCGTTTGGAAATCTTCTATGCCATAAGCTCCTGGCCAATGAATAAAGCCCTTCCTCTTAGAAACGTGGTGTTTGGGTGCTCTTTCTCTCCGTTGGGCCTCGTCTTCCTGCAACAGTCCCACCTGATGAAAATTCTCTTGGTGAAAGAACATGTTACCTGGGTGACCTCTTAGAGAACATTACCCATCTGTGGGAAAGAACAAACGTCCCGCATCTTTTTTTTTTTTTTGAGACAGAGCCTCAAGCTGTCCCCCTGGGTAGAGTGCTGTGGCATCACAGCTCACAGCAATCTCCAACTCCTGGGCTCAAGTGAGTCTCCTGCCTCAGCCTCCCAAGTAGCTGGGACCACAGGCACCTGCCACAACTCCCGGCTATTTTTTGGTTGCAGCCGTCATTGTTGTTTGGCGGGCCTGGGCTGGATTCAAACCTGCCACCGTGGGTGTATGAGGCTGGCGCTTTAGCCACTTGAGCCACAGGCACTGAGCCCATGGCTCTATATTTGTATGGAGGGAGGTTTCCCTAAGTGTAGTCAGGTGCACTGGGGGTAGATGTTTCTATGCAGGATTTTCAGAGCCTGTCATATGCTAATTTGAATTGAGAATGTCCATCAAGGAGTTAGATGCCACATTTTTCAACATCTTTTAACTTTTCTTTCCCTTCCCATAGCTTATATGCTGGGTCAAAGGTCTTTGGAACACATTTCAAAAACACATCATGTTAGATTTTTTAAAATGTTGTAATAGCTGGATATAGTGGCTTACACCTGTTACCCTAGTACTATAGGAGGCCAAAGCAGGAGGACTGCTTGAGGCTGGGAGTTTAAGACCAGCCTGGATAACACAGTGAGACCCCATTTCTATAAAAACTTAGGCAAGCATGGTGGCAGGTACCTGAAATTCCAGGTCCTTGGGATACAGGGGGAGGAGAATCACTAGAGCTCAGGAATCTGAGTTTCAGTGAGCTATGTTGGTGCTACTGCATGGGCAACAGAATGAGACTCTGTCTCAATTAGAAAAAAAAAAAAAGCTGGGTGCAGTGGCTCACACCTGTAGTTCCAACACTTGGGAGGTCGAGGTGACTGGATTGTTTGAGTTCAGAAGTTCAAGACCAGCCTGAGCAAGAGTGAGACCCTGTCTCTAAAAAATAGCCAGGCATTAGGGCGGCGCCTGTGGCTCCGTGGGTAGGGAGCTGGCCCTCTGGTGGTGGGTTCAAACCCGACCCTGGCCAAACTGCAACAAAAAAATAGGGCACTGTGGCAGGCTCCTATAGTCGCAGCTACTCCAGAGGCTGAGGCAAGAGAATCATCTAGGCCCAGGAATTGGAGGTTGCTGTGAGCTGTGCGACATCACAGCACTCTACCGAGGTTGATAGAGTGAGACTCTGACTCTACAAAAAAAAAAAAAAGCAAGGCATTGTGGCGGGCGTCTGTAGTCATAGCTACTTGGGAGGCTGAGGCAGGAGAATTGCTTAAACCTAAGAGTTTAAGGATGCTGTGAGCTGTGATGCCACAGCCCTCTACCGAGGGCAACAAAATGAAACTCTGTTAAAAAAAAAATGCTGTAACATTTATCATCTTATTTGATCCCTACAATTACCCTATGATAGGACAGGGAAGTTATATTAGTCTCAGTTTATAGATGCGTAAAACTGAGGCTCAGAGAGGTTACATGCCTGGGTCATAGTTACATAGCTAGCCAGCAAACAACAAAGCCAGGTTTTATTTTTGCCCTACTGTCCCTGTACTGCCTTGTACTGCATCTAAATATAACATATATGTGACCTGTTACACTATGGCATGTGATATATGGGATCTAGAAAACATACCATAATGTGTGAATTATGACATTTCTTTTTTTTCTATTCTGCTAAATATGTATTGCATATCTACTATGTGCTTGTAACTATTCTAGCTGTTGAAGGTAAAACAGCGATCACAATAGATAAAAATATAAATTTTTGCCTTCATGGAGCTTACATTCTAGTGGGGGGAGATAGAAATTACAAGATAAATATGTAAAATATATTTATATATCTTTTCTTTTCTTTTCTTTTTTTTTTTTTTCTTGCAGTTTTTGGCTGGGGCTAGGTTTGAACTGCCACCTTCAGCATATGGGGCTGGTGCCCTACTCCTTTGAGCTACAGGCACCACCCTAAAAAAAAATATATATATATATATATTTGAGACAGAGTCTCACTTAGTTGCCCCTGGTAGAGCGCCATGATGTCTTAGCTCAGAGCAACCTCAGACTCATGGGCTCAAGCGATTCTCCTGCCTCAGAGAGTAGCTGGGACTACAGGCGCCCACCACAACACCCGGCTATTTTGCTTTCTTTTTAGAGACAGGGTCTTGCTCTAGCTCAGGCCTCCCAGAGTGCTGGGATTACAGGTGTGAGCCACCATGCCAGGCCTATTTTATTATATGTTATATAATTACAAGGGCTAAGAATAAAGTAGAGAATAGAAAGATGTAGGGGTTAGTATATAACAAGTGAAGGGAGGCTTATTGCTCATATCACAGTGGTTACAAAGCTTGCCAAATGCACAGAGGCTGGAAGGTTCAAACCCTGCCTGGGCCTGCTAAACAACAATGACAACAACAACAATAACAACAACATCAACAAATAGCCAGGCGTTGTGGTAAGTGCCTGTAGTCCCAGCTACTTGGGAGGCTGAGGCAAGAGAATCGCATAAAAGCCCAAGAGTTTGAGGTTGCTGTGAGCTGTGATGCCATGGCACTCTACCAAGGGTGACAAAGTAAGATTCTGTCTCAAGGAAAAAAAAAAAAGAAAGAAAGAAAAATAAAAAGAAGAAAAGACAATAATAATAGCAGATGACAGGTCTATTATGTTGCTGCAAAACAAATTATCCCGGGGCGGCGCCTGTGGCTCAAGGAGTAGGGCACCGGCCCCATATGCTGGAGGTGGTAGGTCCAAACCCAGCCCTGGCCAAAAACTGCAAACAACAACAACAACAAATTATCCCCTGGCTGGGCATGGTGGCTCATGCCTGTAATCCTAGCACTCTGGGAGGCCAAGTTGGGTGGATCCCTTTAGCTCAGGAGTTCAAGACTAAAAATAGAAATAGGAAAACTAGCCAGGAATCATAGGAGGTGTCTATAGTCCCAGCTACTTGGGAAGCTGAGGCAAGAGAATCACTTGAGCCTAAGAGTTTGAGGTTGCTGTGAGCTAAGATGATGCCACAGCATTCTACCCAGTGTGACAGAGTGAGACTCTGTCTCAAAAAAGAAAAAAAAAAAAAAAAGGAGGAGGGAGAAAAAGAAAAGAAAAGAAAAAATAATTACCCCCAAACTTTAAGAATTAAAATAACAAATGTTTATCTCATACAGTTTCTGTGGGTCAGGAACTAGAGCAGCTCAGTGAACGGGCTCAGAGTCACACATGAGGTTGTAAGTCAATCTGTCCACTAGGGCTACAGTCATCTGAAGCCTTGACTAGGGCCAGAGGATCTGCTCCCAAAATCACTGGTGGCTGCTTATAGAAAGCCTTAGTTCCTAACCATGTGAGCTTCCATATGGCTGACAGCTGATTTTCCTCTAGAGCAATGATTTTCAACCAGTGTACTGCGGCTCACTGGTGTGTCATGAGAGAATCTTGTTAAAAAATTTAAAGATAATTAATTAGATTATTTTCTTTTTTTTTGAGACAGAGCCTCAAGCTGTCCCCCTGGGTGGAGTGCTGTGGCATCATAGCTCACAGCAACTTCTAACTCCTGGGCTCAAGAGAGTCTCCTGCCTCAGTCTCTCAAGCAGCTGGGACCACAAGTGCCCGCCACAACGCCCAGCTACTTTTTTTTGGTTGCAGCTGTCATTGTTGCCTGGCGGGCCCGGCTGGATTCGAACCCGCCACCCTAGGTGTATGTGGCTGGCGCCCCAGCCACTTGAGCCACAGGCGCTGAGCCTAGATTATTTTCAAAAGAAGTTCAAAGCACAGTAAGTATATTCTTTTTTTTTTTTTTTAACACTTTTTTCTTCTTTGAAACAGAGTCTCACTTTGTCACCCCTGGTAGAGTGCCATGGGTCATAGGCTCACAGCAACCTCATACTCTTGGGCTGAAATGATCCTCTTGCCTCAGCCTCCTGAGTAGCTGGGATTATAGGCACCTGCCACAACATCCAGCTATTTTTAGAGGTGGGGTCTTGCTCTAGCTCAGGCTGGTCTTGACCCGTGAGCTCAGGCAGTCCACCTGCCTTGGCTTCCTAGAGTGCTGGGATTACAGGTGTGAGCCACTGTGCCTGGCCTAACACTTTTTTTTTTTTTAAATATAATTTAAGGGTGCTTGGAAGTTTAACTATAGGTTCAAGTGTGCTGTGAGATTAAAAAAAAAAATTGAAAAACACTGCTCTAGAGCAAGTGAACAGAGAGATAGACAGAAAGTGACTAAGAAGAAAGCCACAGTGCCTTTTATTACCTAAGCTTGGAAATTACATAGGATTACTTATGTCATATTCTATTGGCCACAAAGACAAACTCTAGTACCATCTGTGGGAGGGGACTTACAAGGGCATAAATATCTGTAGATGGATAGCATTGGGGATCATCTTGGAGGCTGGGTTGCCACAACTGGCTTGCAGAAAATTTCCTCAAATTAACCATTTCTTCACTAAATATCAACAGATATGTGGCTTCTTAAACATTAGAGTTCACAACTCTATCTGGGTTGAGGTTTGATAAGGGACAACAGAGAAAGCTGGAGCTTCAAAAACCTGCTGAGAGTCTAAAGGTTTTATTTCTATTCTGCATAAGCATGCTTGTTTCTTCAAAGCCCCACTTTTTCTAGGCCTGGCCTTATTATTTCATACAGCCAATTAACTCAGCGTGAAATAATCTTAGTTAAACCTGCAAAGGAAAAAAAACTGCTTTGATAAAAGCTACAGAACTTCAAAGGCACACCTCTCTGGATAATTTAACCTTGAGATGACACCAGACTTTTATGAAGGGCAGAACCAACACACCCATTCCTCCAGAATCCCTAGATAATTTCTTGTAGAAGAGAGGCATCCTTGCCCAGTCAAAGAAGAACCACTGACAGCAGGGCACAGAGCATTTGCTCTGTCCTTGAAAGCCAGCACTGGGTTTGTCCAGAAACAAAGACATGGCTGTCTCAAGATCCAGGGTAGATTTCCTGCCCAACCCCCACCAGACTGGGCCTTTCTTTTGTAGCCATTCTGTCAGTTTCTTAAACTGAGCAGCAGATGGCATCCCAGCCTCAGGAGCGAGGAGCTGAAGCTGCTGGTAAGCACAGTGGCACTGTACAGAGCTGGCTTGATGTTTGGGGGGCTGATTCCTTAGTTCCCAGCTCAGGGAATTTTCTGCTCTTCCTGAAGATTAGAATGCCATCAGGCCAGTATTTCAGAGAGTAGGGCCTAAAGCTTCCAGTTAGGAAACAGATGCTGAACACAGGGTCTTTTCTATGATATTTTCTGAGAAAGATGAAAATCAGAGGGTGCTATTCCCAGATAGACTGTTTTCTTTTACTTGACCCTTGCTTGTGAGGGTCTATATGGAATGTATCCTGGTTTGGGAACTGGCAGGTCTCTGGCAGAAGCCTCCTAGGATGGCAAGATGGGGTCAGAGACAACTGGAGACCTCAGTGAGCTCTGGAAAGCATCTAGGGCAGTGGTTCTTAAACTGTGGGTTGCGACCCGCAGGAACTGTATTGGAGGACCGTGGCATTAGGAAGGTTGAGAACCACTGATCTAGAGAATTCCAAGGTGCAAAACTGAATCCTCTTTTTTCCCTAGTGACTCAAATGAGTAGCTCCATCTCAGAGTCTCAGGCAGGCCTCAGTCCCACAGGTCACCTCTCATGCCTCAATCTTCTTCCTTCTTCTCATGTTTTTGACAATGACTCCTCTCCCTCCTCCTCCTCTCTGTTCAACTTCTTCTCTTCCCTTCTTTTTTCTTTTTTTTTGGGATAGAGTCTCAAGCTGTTGCCCTGGGTAGAGTGCTGTGGCCTCATAGCTCACAGCAACCTCCAACTTGGGTTCAAGCTGAAATAAACAGCAGACTGGAGAGGATGGATCCCACTTCAGATGCAATTAATTGATAAGAATTTATCGATAATTTGGTACACCTGCAGGCAGGCTGATACCATATAGGCAAGCAGCCTCTAGTGGCAGGTGAGATGCCTTTTTATACCGTTATTCTGTATAGTCATGCATGCTCAGCAAACTAGCACAATACAGAAGCCAATCATAGTGGTTAAAGTGGGGTTGCAGGGTGGGGATACATATTGATTCATAAACCACAAGATACATCACAAGTATATTATTTCATGATTATAAGATGGGGTATATCATAGGGGGTTATACAATTCAGGGTGGAGGTACATGCTAACTTAGGGTACATTAGCTCACAAATCATTAGATACAATTCAAAGGGGTGCAGAGCAGGGGCATAAGAGTTGGGAAAGCTTCTGATAACAACTTGGGACCTTTTCACCCGGGGCTTTATTTGGAATCCACCCCTCCCTTCCTCCCTTTTTTTTTTTGCAGTTTTTGGCCAGGGCTGGGTTTGAACCCATTGCCTCTGGCATATGGGGTCAGCACGCTACCCCTTTGAGCCACAGGTACCACCCTCCTTATCTTTAAGCTTCTTCCCAGAATCTAACTCCTCTCCCTTATAGGGGCTGAAACTAAAAAAGCTTAAGGGCAATTCCTTTCCCAAGAGTAGGGGGATTAAGGGCCGGGGGCTTGGTTATTACAAAGCCATCTTCTTGCCTCAGTTTTTCTATTTTTAGTAGAGATGGGGTCTTGCTTTTTGTTCAGGCTGGTCTTGAAGTTGTGAGCTCAATCCACCTGCCTCGGTCTCCCAGAGTGCTGGGATTATAGGTGTAAACCACTGTGCCACTTCTTCCATTTTCTTCTGTCATCTCTATCCTTTTATGTCTTTCCCTCTGAAGCTCTTTTTCTTTTGCTCCAGTATAGGCAAGAAAACTAGTTACCAAATTCCCTCAGCAAAGTGACAATGGGCATTGAACTATGACACTATTGCTTGTCTTTAGAGATTCAGACCCTCTCTACTTGGCTTTAACCTCCTTCCCTGCTGCTGCTGCTGCTTGATGGCTAGTGCCAAGAAGACCTGGACAAAGAGAGGTCCAGAGGTCAACAAGAGAACCTACTCTCCTCTCCTAGAACCTGTGCCCCTGCTTTCTAGTTCCTGATAGGAAAGGTTCTAGGGCAACAGTTCTCAACCTGTGGGTTGCAACTCCTTTTTAACAATGAAAATACATTGCGATATTAGGAAGGTTGAAAACCACTGTTCTGGCTCAGTGCCTGTGGCTCAAGTGACTAAGGCGCCAGCCACGTACACCCAAGGTGGCAAGTTCGAATCCAGCCCAGGCCTGCCAAACAACAATGATGGCTGCAACCAAAAAATAGCCGGGTGTTGTGGCAGGCACCTGTGGTCCCAGCTACTCAGAGGCTGAGGCAGGAGACTCGCTTGAGCCCAGGAGGTGGAGGTTGCTGTGAGCTGTGATGCCACAGCAGTCTACCCAGGGGGATAGCTTGAGGCTCCTGTCTCAAAAAAAAAAAAAAAAAGAAAACCACTGTTCTAGGGCTTCCCAGTAGAACTGAGATCCACTGAACCTCCTTTTTGCTGAGCATCCACTATATGCTGCCAGAATGTGGGCTTGAGGGCAGGGCCCTATTGCCTTGTTCACTGCTGCATGTATATTATCTGGCACATAAAGTAATCATTAAAAAATAATGAATGCATGGATGGAAGGATGAATGTTGAGCTCTGCATTAGGCACTGTGGATACAAACATTGAAGATGTAACACTAATCCATGGAGAAGAACACCCAATCACATATGAGAATGATAGTGATGGAAGCTGCAGTGCTGCCTGAGTCTGCACTGTGAAGACAGGGAAGGATTTGTTCATCATTAATTTCATAGTTATTAATGGAGGGCCTACTAGACTCTGGGCTAAGCAAGAAATAAGGTAGGCTGTTGTCCTTAAGGAGCACCCAGTTGGGTGTGGGAGACATATGAGTAAATAAATAGGCAGTAACAGATAGTATTACTGGGCGACTGGAGCAGAAAGAAGAGTCAGTTGGAGGTTCGGGAATGTTTTATGGTGAAGTGAGTTCAGGCTACAACCGGCCTGAAGGGTCAGTAGAAGTTAGCTGGGGAAAGAGGAGAGAAATAGAGTTCTAGGCCAAGGCAACATCATATAGAGTCAAGAGAAAATAAGTTTCAAGGAACTAAACAAATGTATCAGGGTAGTGGGTTGGACTGGAAGACAAGAATCAAGAGAACTGGAGTATGGGGGGTGGAAGAGCCCCAAACCAGGTTAAGGAGTTATGACTTTAGTTCTAAGTCATAGGAAACCATTTAAGAGTTTAAAGAAGGAGGGCCAGGAGTGGTGGTTCATGCCTGTAATCCTAGCACTTTGGGAGGCCGAGGTGGGTGGATTGCCTGAGCTCACAGGTTCGACATCAGTCTGAGCAAGAGTAACCCTGTCTCTAAAAAATAGCCAGATGTTGTGGTGGGCACCTATATTCCCAGCTACTTAGAGGCTGAGGCAAGAGGATCACTCAAGCCTAGGAGTTGGAAGTTGCTATGAACTATGATGTTACAGCACTCTACCCAGGGCCACAAAGTGAGACTCTGTCTCAAAAAAAAAAAAAATAGTTGGCTGGGCGCCTGTGGCTCAATCGGCTAAGGTGCCAGCCACGTACACCTAAGGTGGCGGGTTCGAATCTCCAGCCCGGTCCCGCCAAACAACAATGATGGCTGCAACCAAAAAATGGCCGGTTGTTGTGGCAGGTGCCTGTGGTCCCAGCTACTTGGGAGGCGGAGGCAGGAGACTCGCTTGAGCCCAGGAGTTGGAGGTTGCTATGAGCTGTGATGCCATGGCACTCTACCCAGGGGGATAGCTTGAGGCTCCGTCTCAAAA
>CAUYQV010162408.1:0-33994 GCA_963574575.1 Galagoides demidoff | reverse complement strand
GCCTGTGGTCCCAGCTACTTGGGAGGCGGAGGCAGGAGACTCGCTTGAGCCTAGGAGTTGGAGGTTGCTATGAGCTGTGATGCCATGGCACTCTACCCAGGGGGATAGCTTGAGGCTCCGTCTCAAAAAAAAAAAAATTTTATATTGCCGTCAACATAAGCTAGGTAGGCATCAAACACAATACCCCTGGAAATGTTTGTCCAAGTTGATAACCCAACTTAGTTTCTGAGATGAAGTTAAAACAATGAAACAGAGATAAAAGGTCATTTCTCTTAGTTTTAGCGTACTGAGTAGAGAGGACAGAATCTTTTGAAGATCCAGAAATATTCGGTGAATTTAAATCTTGGTTTTACATAGAATGATAAAAGACCTTTTTTGTCTTTAAATTTCTGAAGAACAGCAAAATGCTCCTTGTTATCAAAGCTGAACTATGGGAACTTGGGAACTTGAGGAGTCATTGCATTGTTCTTTCTACTTTTGTCTGTATGGACATTTTCATGATACAATTTGAAAATATTCCAAAAACTTTTTAAAATTCCAACTGGTGAAGTTATTCAAATTAGTTTGGTCTTCTGAAAGTAGCTAATAACCTACTTATAACTTACCTACTGTGTGGTAATACGGAGTAAGAACCGAAGCTTTTACACAGTTGACTCCTCCTAGTACCTCTGCTATCATTTTATAAATCTGCTGTTGTGCGCCATCCATGCTGCCAATGTCTTTATAAAAATAATCAGCACACTTAGGTTAATCAGTTTTTGAATGAAAAATCATCCTAATTTTACAAACTGAAAAATAAAGATCAATACTTTCAGTAAGAGCTTTAATGTAATACTATATATAATGACACTAAATCCAATATAGGACAAGCTGCTTGATCTCAACTGAAAGAGGTTTAATGTCTCAAATATTAAAAATTTTTATATCACAAATATCACCTAAAAAATAAAAAAGGTCATAGCACTTTTGGAAACACTGGTGTCATGTTTAGGTTTAACAAGAATGTACTACTTAATATTTACTTTAGAATTAAACTTTGCTTTCTGACCAAAAGAAAATTCAAACCTTTATTATATTGCTGACAGAAGCGGTCATGAAACCATGGAATCTGAAACTCAGGGCATTCCAAGCAGACTGCTCTATTTAACTCCATAAGACGAAACTGGACCCTCTTACGCAGAGATGAAGATAAAACTGAAATTAATAAAATAATGTATTTGATAGCTGAGACCTAGCAAATACCATTCATTTTATACTTATTTATTGGTAGATGTTTTTATTCTCCTAGTACAAAATCATTTCACTTGCACACAAATACTTTATATTTTTAAATTATTACATTCAATGGCATGATCAGGACCAACTCTTATGTTGTTTTCACTAATGAATGTTAAAACTACATTTAAAAATACTATAAAAAATTTTTGTTGGGCGGTGCCTGTGGCTCAAAGGAGTAGGGCACCAGCCCCATATGCCGTAAGTGATGGTTCAAACCCAGCCTCAGACAAAAACTGCCAAAAAAAAAAAAATTTTGTTGACCCAACATTCCACACTTTGGAATTTATTCTAAGGAAACAATGATTCATGTATAATAATTCATTGTTTATAATAATGCGGAATTGGAAACCAGTAACAAATAAACTTTACTATATTCATATAATAGTACATTATGGAACCAATAAAAAATCATGATATCAAAAATATCTAATGATGGCTCAGAGCCTGTAGCTCAAGCGGCTAAGGTGCCAGCCACATACACCGGAGCTGGCGGGTTCAAATCCAGCCCAGGCCCACCAAACAACAATGATGGCTACAAACAAAAAATAGCCGGGCATCGTGGCAGGTGCCTGTAGTCCCAGCTACTTGGGAGGCTGAGGCAAGAGAATTGCTTAAGCCCAAGAGTCTGAGGTTGCTGTGAGCTGTGACACCATGGCACTCCACCTAGGGCAACAAAGTGAGATTCTGGTTCAAAAAAAGAACATATAAATAATTCAAAAAAACTTTTTTTTTTTTTTGAGACAGAGTGATCTCGAGCTGTTGTCCTGGGTAGAGTGCATGGCATCATAGCTCACAGCAACTTCCAACTTGAGCTCAAGTGATCCTCTTACCTCCATTTTTCTATTTTCAGTAGAGATAGGGTCTCTTCTTTGCTCAAGCTGGTCTTGACCTCCTGAGCTCAAGCAATCCACCTGTCTCGGCCTCCCAAAGGGCTAGGATTATAGGTGTGAACCACCACGCCTGGCCCCAAATAATTCAGACTTTAATTTTTAAAATATAGATATGTTGGGGTGGTGCCTGTGGCTCAAGGAGTAAGGCGCCAGTCCCATATACTGAGGGTGGCAGGTTCAAGCCAGGCCCCAGCTAAAACTGCAAAAAAAAAAAAAAAAAAAAAAAAAAAAATATATATATATATATATATATAGAGAGAGAGAGAGAGAGAGAGGTAAACATACACAGAAGACCTAGAGAAAGACCATAAAGAAATACTCCAAAACTTAAAAAGTGGTAGTTTTACTTAGTGGTAAGATGATGGGATAATTCTTTATTTTCTATTTTATACTTTCATGTGTTTTCCAAATTTCCTACATAAACATGAATACTTCTATAAACAAGAAAAAGTCATTAACACTTAAATGCTTCAGTATAGGTAAAATTGGATATAAATACAAGAGAGATTTTAGCACATTAAAAGGTAGATACATACTTTCAAGTTGAGAATCCAATCTAGCTAAGAATTTGATGTTAAAAATTGCCTTTAGCAGGTCTTCTGGAAAATATTCAAGTGTGGCCAAAGAGAAACCAAGAAACACTAATGTTAGAGGATCCAACATACCTAAAAGAAAACTAAAGTTGTAAAGCCAGGTTTTAAAAAAAATCATACAAATATAGCCCTAACAATACAAATCTCTATTTAGACAGGTGCAGTGGCTCATATCTGCAATCTTAGCACTCTGGAAGGCTGAGGCAGGAGGACTGTTTGAGCTCAGGAGTTTGAGACCAGCTTGAGCCAAGTGAGAGAAATTTTTCTGTTTTCTCTACTGAAAATAAAAAATTGGCCAGGTGTTGTGGCAGATGCCTATAGTCCCAACTACTCACTACTAGAGAGGCTAAAGCAAGAGGATAGCTTGAGGTTGCTGTGAGCTATAACTCCATAGCACTCTAGCCCGGGGCAACAGAGCGAGACTATCTCAAACAATCTATTCTGCACTGTTACAAGTCAGGATAGTAGTTAAGTGGTTACCTTTGGGCAGGGGTGGAATAGGAAAGGGAGACAAAAAGAGAAGGAGATTATGGCAATATTCTATTTGTTGATGTGGGTGATTCAATTTGTATAAATTTATGCTATTATACTAAGGTTATAAGAACATTTCTGTTGTTATGAAACTTTAATAAAAAGTTTTAAAAAGTGGCTTGGTGCCTGTAGCACATTGGTTTCGGTGCCAGCCACATACACCGAGGCTGGTGGGTTCATGGGTTTGAACCCGTCCCGGGCCAGCTAAACAACAATGACAACTGCAACAAAAAAATAGCCAAGCATTGTGGTGGGTGCCTGTAGTCCCAGTTACTTGGGAGGCAGAGGCAAGAGAATCGCTTATGCCCACGAGTTTGAGGTTGGTGTGAGCTGTGATGACGCTATGGTACTCTACCAAGGGCGACACAGTGAGACTCTATCTGAAAAAAAAAAAAAAATTTTTTTAAATTGCCTTGAGAAGAGGAAGAATTCAAAACAAAAGGACAGTGGTATAAGTAAAAAGGAAAGGGTGATAAATAATAATGCTCATAATGTGTTAGGTAAACATTTAACATAATTCACTCACTAAACCTTACTTCCATACATAGTAGGAACAATTATCTCTGCTTTAAAAATGATCTTAAGGAAACAAAGAGAAGTCACAGAGTGAAGCAAGTGAAGAGTGGGCTTTAATACAGAAAGTCCAGCTATGGCCTGGACCACTATACCGTGCTGTTCTCTGGGAATCTCAGATCCCCAGGGTGAGAAAATTATTACTCCATTAGATATTTAAATTTTTACTTGTAAAAAGAAAAACTAGGTTCGGGGCCTGTGGCTCAAGGGGCTAAGATGCCAGCCACATACACCTGAGCTAGTGGGTTCAAATCCAGCTTGGGCCCGCCAAACAACAAAGACGGCTGCAACCAAAAAATAGCCAGGCATTGTGGCAGGTACCTACAGTCCCAGCTACTTGGGAGGTAGAGGCAGGAAAATCACTTGAACCCAGGAGTTGGAGGTTGCTGTGAGCTGTGATGCCACAGCACTCTACCCAGAGTGACAGCTTGGGGCTCTGTCTCCAAAAAAAAAAAGAAAGAAAAAGTAAAAAAAAAATTATTTATAATAAAGGTCTCTAAGAATTTTTCAAACATTCTAAAGTCTTAAAAAAGAAATCAAAGCTGTACTTCTCTATCTTTCTTCTCTTATATCCTTTTTTAAAAACCAGTCTAGTTTTTAAGCCTCTGTAGAATATGAAAAGAGATGTACTTTCATTTCCTTCTGATTGTTGACATATGACTGAACAACCAGGAGAACAAACTCTAGGTCTCAATTTCAAGTCTCATCTTTCTACATATAGTTGTGTCAAAAGAAGGGTAGTAAATGGATGCCACACACGCGTACATCCATACATGTACACACATTTGTATCACAACCCCATTTGTGGGCTGTGACATAGTAGTATCAGACACGGTTGGACACTGAAAGATCCCACAGAAAGGTAGCAAAGTATGATACTAATACAATTAATGTACAGACATTGGTTTTATACCAGCTTAGCCAGAGATCTATGTAAATAGAGTCCAATGTAAAGCCTAACATCTTATGCTGGATGTGGAAGCTCTCCATAGGTATGTTGGTAGATTGACAGGCACAGCAACGAGCTCTGAAGAAACTGCTCTCTGGCTGTCTCTCTAACCTCATCTACTACCAACTCAATCTCCCTCCACTCCTGCCATACTGAATCCACTACTCCTGGAAGAAACCCAATATGCTCTCAACTCAGGGTCCTTTACTTGCCTTTCTTCTATCCTGGGACCCTCAACCCCATCTATCACCATGGATCACTCACCCACTTCATTTAGTCAATGGTTAAATGGCATCTCCTCAGAGAGACAGTCCAGTCCCCAAATCCCTTACCTAAAATAGCACTCCATCTCATTCCACCCACGATCCTCCACATTTACCCTGCTGTACTGTTCTTCAGTGTACTCATCACCATCTGACCTTAGGGATTTGCTTATTATTTATACCAGTTTCCTCCTACCAGACAGTAAACTCAATGATGGTTGTTATTAATACTTTTTCTCATACCTCTAGTACCTCGAAGAACACCTGACACTAAGTATACTGTGAATGTTGACTGAAAGGCAACAACTACTGAGCCAGATATTTCATTTCTAAAACTTCCCTATCAGTAAGTAAGCAGTGTGAGTCTGAGAAGAAAGTCCCATAAAGCTCTACTCTTTGAAGGAAAAACTGTCCCAAATACAATTCAGGGACCAAAATAAAGAATGAAAAGGAAAAGTAATTTACTGCCTCTATTATCTTCACATACTGCTTCTGCTAAGGTGAACAGTAGGAAGGACTGTTTCTATTCTTTTTTCTAATACTGAAACACTATTTAAAGACTTTCTTTTCTTTTTTCTTTCTTCTTCTTCTTCTTCTTTTTTTTTTTTTTTAAGCAGAGTCTCACTCTGTTGTCCCAGGCTACAGTGCAGTGATATCAGCCTAGGTTAAAACAACCTCAAACTCCTGGGTTCAAGTGATCCTCCTGCCTCAGCCTTCCAAGTAACTGGGACTACATGTGCCTGCCATGATGCCCAGCTAATTTTTTCCATTTTGAAGAGACCAGGTTTTGCTCTTGTTTAGACTGGTCCTGAACTCCTGAGCTCAAAAGATCCTCCACCACTGGCCTCCTAGAGTGCTAGGAACACAGGTGTGAGCCACTTGCCATGGCCTTAAAGACTTTTTTAAGAAATGAAAAATAGGCTGGCCCAAAGGCAGTGAGTTATCTCACTTGAAGTTGGTTACAGATTGAATTCATTGTTCTACTCTTTCCCCTCTCTCACTACTGCACTTTAGTCTTAAATGAAAAAAAGAAAAAAGAGAGAGACGAAAAATAACCAGTACCAGAGCACAAACCTTAAAACAAATCATAAAGATCTATTAAGACCCTTACAAAACATTCATTTACTTTTAAAAAGTGGACTATTAAAATCAATAGAAATAATCACATATTCTATGGCCCTGGATATGATCTAAATATAAGCTACACACAACATCACACACAGATTATCTTTGTGCAAATGTTTAATCCGAACATAATCAAGCATCTATAATTTACTAGGAATGTGGCACTACTTAAAATTATGTAATTATGCACACACGGTGAACAAATGTGGCAAATGTTAATCATTATTCAAGCTAGATTGTGCATCTATAACATACAGATATTTCTTTTCTTTTTTTTTGAGACAGAGTCTCACTATGGTGCCCTCAATAGAGTATCATGGCATCACATCTCACAGCAACCTCAAACTCTTGGGCTTAAGCGATTATTTTGCCTCAGCCTCCCAAATAGCTGGGACTACAGGCACCTGCCACAGTGCCTGGCTATTTTTTTGTTGCAGTTGTCATTGTAGTTTTAGCTGGCCCAGGCCAGGTTCAAATTTGCTAGCCTCAGTGTATGTGGCCAGTACCCTTATCCACTGAGCTACGGGTGCTGCCCAACAATATGTAGGTATTTCTTATACATGCTATTGTTCTTTCAATTTTTCTACATATTTGAAAACCTTGATAGCAAAAAGGCTGAGTGAGGTGGCTCATGCCTGTGATCCTAGCACTCTGGGAGGCCAAGACAGGTGGATCACCTGAGCTCAGGAGTTTGAGACCAGCCTGAGCAAGTGCAAGACCCCACTTCTAAAAATAGCTGACATTGTGGCAGCATTGAGTAGTCCCAGCTACTCAGGAGGCTAAAGCAAGAGGATAGCTTGAGCCCAAGAGTGTGAGGTTGCTATGAGGTATGAAGCCATGGCACTCTACCGAGGGTGACAAAGTAAGTCTCTGTCTCAAAAAGGAAAAAACCAAAAACCTTTCCCCTCAAAGTCAATGCAAAGAAAAAGGAGAAAAATATTCCAGACTATAAAAGACTAAAGAAATAACAACCAAATACAGTGAGTAAATATTGATTGAATCCTGGGTCCAAAATAAGCACTCTAAAAGATATTCAGTCAACAATTAGGAAGATTTAAACATAACTAAGTATTAGATATTAGGGGATTATTATTAAATTTCTTAGGTGTACTAGCAGTACTGTGGTGATATAGAAAAATGTCATAAAAAAAAAAAAAAAGAAAAATGTCATTATTCTTAGGAGATAAATGCTAAAGCACCTAGGGGTAAAGGGGCACAACACCAGCAGCTTCTTCAAATGGCTCAGAAAAAAATCAGAGCAAAGGAGACAAAAAGATAAGGCAAATATGATAAAATGTTAACATTACTAATCTTACACAGTGAGTATATGGGAGTTCCTTGTTCAATTCTTTTAATATTTTATACAAAGTTTGACATTTTTCATAATATTAATAGAAAAGTTTTGAAAATGAACACAAAACATTTTAGGTGTAGGACTCACAGCCATTGTGATTATTACCCTTTTAAACAAGGGTAGCTCAGCAGCAAGGGTGTCCTCTGATTTATTCACTCAACGTATTACATAATAATATACCTACCTAATTGAGAATTAAGGCGTTGCATACAAGTTCCAAAAAATTCATCTCTTTGAGGTGGATCATAGTTCAAGACACTGAATGGGAGAATAATAGCAAAGATTGCAAAAGGATGGATCTGTTTAAAAAGAAAAAATTATAATTTAAATTTCAGTAAAACAAAACAAAATTTTAACCTAATTATTATTTAAGGTAAAGTCTTTTCCTAACATGCCTATCATTAAATAATAAATGTATCTCTGCTTATTAATTTTTATATCCTGCTATAATCATTTAACCCCACCACCAATTATTAGTAACTCTAAAAGTGTTAATGCAGAAAAAAATAAGTAATATCAAAGGATTATAGAAAATTTTCAAAAAGGATGGCTGGGCACAGTGGCTCCCGCCTATATTTGTAACATTCTGGGAAGCTAGGATGGGAGGACTGCTTGAGGCCTGGAGTTCAAGACCAGCCTGAGCAAAAGTGAGACATCATCCCTACAAAAAATAGAAAAATTAGCTGGCTATAGTGGCTATAGTCCTCCGCAGGCTGAGGCAGGATAACTGCTTGAGCCCAAGGGTTTGTGGTTACAGTGAGCTATGATGATACCCCTGCATTCTAGGTTGGGCAATACAGCAAGACTCTGTCTCAAAAAAAAGAAAAGAAAAAAAAGGAAAAACAAAGGCCAGGCACAGTGGCTCACACCTGTAATCCTAGCACTCTGGGAGGCTGAGGCAGGTGGATCACTTGAGCTCATGAGTTCAAGACCAGCCTGAGCTACAGTGAGACCCCCATCTCTAAAAATAGCCAACTGATATAGCAGGTGCCTGTAATCCCACCTACCTGGGAGGCTGAGGCAAGAGAATCTCTTAAGACTAAGAGTTTAATGTTGCTGTGAGCTGTGACATCATGGTACTCTACTGAGGGTGACAAAATGAAACTCTGTCTCAAAAAAAAAAAAGGGGGAGGTGGCAGCTGTAGCTCAGTGGGTAGTGCACTGGCCACATACAGTACTGAGGCTGGCAGATTTGAACCTGGCCCAGACCAGATAAAACAACAATGACAACTGCAACAACAACAATAAAAAAATAGCTGGACACTGTGGCGGGTGCCTATAGTCCCAGCTACTAGGGAGGCTAAGGCAAGAGAATTGCTTAAGCCCAAGAGTTTGAGGTTGCTGTGAGCTATGATGTCATAGCACTCTACTGAGGGCAACAGCTTGAGACTCTGTCTCAAAAAAAAAAAAACAACAATAAAAAACAGAAAACCAAAACATTCATACTCTACTATCCCACTACAACTAGAATCCTCAAAAAATTGTGGTTACTGATCTTAACAATATTGTAATGAACCAAAAGATAACTGCTGATCTCCCCAAATCTGCAATGTCAGAGGAAGAAAATGACTTGAAGGGGAGAAACAAAAAATTGCTGAATAAGAAGCTAGAGTTCACTTTTAGGGTGTTTTCAAAGTTTGGTTTTTAAAGTTTAAATTCTAATCCATGTAGAAGTGCTTATGATAAAAATTATGCTTCTAGAAGCTGACAACTGTATTGAACTAATGTGTGACAATTAAATTTCACCTTTTCAATCTGCTGAACAACCACTGAGGCTATCCTATCAAGTAGCAAAGTACTGAGGTAGTTAGTTCTTGAAATAAAAGATGCAATCCCTGCAACATTTTTGTAATTAATTTCTTCCATCAAACGCTGTAACGTAGCAATTGTTTCTTCCAGAAGTGAGTCAAGAAGCCAGTCTCCTTTGGAAAATCTAAGATCCTCCCATAATAGGTTTAAACTGTTGCTTTGTTGTAGTTTCTGATGACCACAGTCATTTAATTTTTTAAGTAGTTTCAGCTGTTTCACAGTAGTAATACTACTCAAATACATAAGATCATGCTGAATCCATTTTAAAATAGATGTGGCAAAATAATTGAGGTCATTTAGATGACACTGTGGTAAAACTTCTTCAATTCGCAATATCCCCTCTTCATCCAGATGAGCAGAAGGAAGCAAGGAAAGAGCACAGACCAGAATGGAAATCTCATGTGGTATGAAACTAATTTTTAAGTAACTATGAAGGAAAAAGAAAAATGGAAAAAACAAAATTAACCCATCAGTAATAAAACCAAAACATATTATGTATTAAAATATGAATATATATTATTACTATAATAATAAGTAAGGTAAGCTTAAGATACAAGTTAATCTAAGAAGAGTTAGGTAAATTCAAAGACAACAGGGCCATAAAGGGTTTGTGAACGAAGCCTAAGATGTTCTGAAGCACACTCCAAATTTTTTATGCAAAAATAAAACCAAAGTCTCTGGCAAACAAAAGGCCAGGGTCAGAATAATGTTTCCAATGCTGTTGCTGAAAAAGAACTTAGGTTCTACTTCTTTTATTTATTTATTTTTTCTTTTTTCTCTCTTCCTCCCAACCCACCCCCTCTGGCAGGAGGTAGTATGACCTACTATAGGCCCGGCATAAAGTGATGGTTGGTTTCCTTCTCATTTCTGGTACAGAGGAAGTCTAACATTTAAAACAAAAACAAACAAACAACAACAGCAACAACAAAACATCACAGGACATACAATTGATGCCATTTTCTACTCCTCCTTTCCAAAATCCCCATGGTAAGAGTCTAACCACCAAGACTGCAGTTGTTAAAAAAATAAATAAAGGCCAGCGCATTGGCTCACACCTATAATCCTAGCATTCTGGAAGGTAGAAATAAGAAGACTGCTTGAAGTCAGGAGTTGAAGACTACCCTGAGCAAGAGAGAGTCCCCATCTCTACAAAAATCCAAATACTAGCAGAGTGTGGTGGTGCCCAGGAGTTGAATTTGCAGTGAGCTATGATGATGTCACTGCACCCTAGCTGGGGTGACAGAGTGAGAACCTGTCTCAAACATAAATAAATAAATAAATAAACTAAAAGGTTTCAAAGAATCTTTATGTTGAGAAGTAGTGGATTGGCCAGGCATGGTAGCTTATGCCTGTAATCCTAGCACTTTGGGAGGCGGAGGCACATGAATAGTTTGAGCTCAGGAGTTTGAGACCAACCAGAACAAGACCCCACCACCACTAAAAATAGAAAAAATTAGCCAGATCTTGTGGTGGGTGCCTGTAGTCCCAGCTACTCAGGAGACCAAGGCAAGAAGACCGCTTAAGACCACCAGGGGATTGAGGTTGCTATGAGCTATGACATCACAGCACTCTACCCCAGGGAGCCTGAGGGAGATTGTCTCAAAAAAAAAAAAAAGTATATTAATACAATCTGAATTAAAACAAAAATGAGTTACTTTTAATAATATTAAATTAGCATACTAAAATAATCATAATATTCAATGCTAGCAAGGGTATGCTGATACAGGTATTATCATTCACCATCAGTAAACTTACTAAGTTGCTGTATTTTTTTCTTGAAAGCATTTTGGCACTGTGGCTCAAGAACTTTGAAAGTATAATATCATTTGACTAACCTAATAACATAATACAAAGTCCAGGCAATAATTTGTGTTATTACTTATTGTATTTTTTTTTTTTTGTGATGGAGTCTTGCTATATTGCCTGAGATAGTCTTGTATTCCTGGGCTCAAGCCTCCTCCCACCTCAACCTCCTGAGTAGCTAAGATTATAGGTACACATCACATGCCCTATCATATTTTTATATGGCTAAAATGTAAAAACACTGTAAATAAGGATGGAGAATAATTATAAATGAATTATGGTACAGTACATGACGAGTATTAACCAGCCATTAAAAAGATTTATAAAAAGTTCTTAATAATACGGGGAAATGTCCATCAAGTAAAAAGGCAAAATAAACCAAATAAAAACAAAAAAACTGTATATTCGTTATTCTTACAGATGAAAGAAAAACATACACTATGTAATATATAACATGGAAATAAAACAAATTATTGACTGGAGGAATGAGTTTATGAGTGATTTTCATTTTCTTTATTTTTTTTCTATTTTCCAAATTTTCTTTTTCTTTTTGAGACAAGAGTCTCACTGTGTCGCCCTAGGGAGAGTGCTGTTGTATCACAGCTCACAGAAACCTCTAACTCTTGGGCTTAAGCAATTCTCTTGCCTCAGACTCCCAAGTAGCTGGGACTATAGGCACCCATCACAACACTCGGCTATTTTTGTTATTGTTGTTGTTGTCATTGTTGTTTAGCTATTTTCCAAAATTTTCAAAATGATTTTTATATATCACATGGCTTGGTACCTGACACAAGTATATACTCAGTATTAAATAAATATTTTATTCCTATAATCAGAAAAAGTAAATACACTATTTATATATAAGCAAAAGAAGCCCCTCAAAAAGTTCATTGTTTGTGGAACTGATCCAAGGGCCAGAACTCTGACTATTTACAAATCTTGTAATACTTTTCT
Source organism: Galagoides demidoff (assembly GCA_963574575.1). Lineage (NCBI taxonomy): Eukaryota > Metazoa > Chordata > Mammalia > Primates > Galagidae > Galagoides > Galagoides demidoff. The sequence goes on along the minus strand of CAUYQV010162408.1, from coordinate 21,872 downwards.
AAAAGTAAAACCCCCAATAGACACAATCTCTCCAATCTCCACCTGGTGTTTTTCTTTGTGATATTTCCTCAACTTCCAAAGTGTAGATATGCATGTGTATTTACTTACAATACCATAGCATACCCATCAGAGCAGCTAAAAGTAAAAAGTAAAAAAATGCTAACTGTTGGTGAGGGTACAGAGCAAACAGGAATGCTCACATTCTGCTGGGGGGAGTATAAATTGTTATAGCCACTTTAGAAAATGTTTAGCAGAATCTACTGAAGATGAGCATATGCATATCCTCTGAACCAACAATTATACTCTTTAGTAAATATCCACAGAAATACATACATATGTCCACTAAAAGATACCTACAAAGATGTTCCTAAACAGCACTTTTCATGACAGCCAAAAACTGGAAATAAATCAAATATCTGTCAACAGTAGAATTGATAAATATTGTTATATTCTTATAAGAGAACACTATGTAGCAAAAGTATGCAGAAATCTCATAAACTTAATGTTAAGCAAAAGAAGCCAGACCCCAAAGAAATCATACTATATGATTCCATTTATATAAAATACAAAGGCAAAACTAATCCATGTAGTTATAAGTAGAGATAGTGGCTACCCCTGGAGATGGGAATAGGGCAGTAAGGAAAGTGTATGTATATAGAGTATATTCAATAAGTTAGAAAACAATGGCAGACCTTATTCCAGTACACAAACTCTTTGGATTCCAGAGCTATTTCAGTAGACCTTTATATAAGCATTTGTGTGAATTATGAGTTCAATTAGATTACATTCTTTCTAATATCTCCTTGAGATTATCTACACTGAAATGAAAGATAATTCTTAAGCAGAAAGCACCTGCAATTTTTATACATCTCCCAATTTTTAAATATTAGCCAATAACTTAAAATAATTTTTTTTAGACAGAGTCTCACTCTGTTGTCCAGAATAAAATGCCATGGCCTCAGCCTACCTCAGAACAACTTCAAAGTCCTGGGCTCAAGTGATCCTCCTGCCTCAGCTTCCCCAGTACCTGGGACTACAAACAAGTACCACCACACCCAGATAATTTTTGTATTCTTAGTAGAGACAGGGAGTCACTCTTACTCAGCTTGTCTTGAACTCCTGACTTCAAGCAATCCCCGTGCCTGCCAGATGCTAGGATTACAGGAGTGAGCCACCACACCTGGCCAAAAACTCAAAATAATTTTTTTTTTTAACAATAGAAGTAAGTTCTGAGAATAAAATAATTGTTCATACTATTTTAAACTACAGAAATACCTAAGGGCCCTCATTACTCAGAATTTAATAAACTTTTTTTTTTTTTGAGACAGAGTCTCACTATGTCACCCTAGGTGAGCTGTGGCATCACAGCTCACAGCAACCTCAAACTCTTGGGCTCAAGCAATTCTCTTGCCTCAACCTCCAAAGTAGCTGGGATTAGGTGCCCACCACAATGCCTGGCTATTTTCTTGTTGCAGTTGTCATTGTTGTTTAGCTGGCCCGGGCCAGGCTCAAACCTGCCAACCTCGGTGCATATGGCTGATGCTGTAACCACTGTGCTACAGGTGCCAGAGTTTAATAAACTTTTAACACAATCATATTTGTTTCAAATCTTTTTACAAAGGAAACAAAACATCACAGGAAAGTGATATCCCCTTTGATGTTCATACTCCTGCTCTTGTTTTCTGTTAATGTACTTATAAGCAAACAGTATTGAACCTAAAAAAAAAAAAAAACTGTGCAAACTCAATAAATCATGTCCAGGTCATTTTAATATCTAATTGAGCACATAATTTTCTTTCTTTCTTTTTTTTTTTTTTGAGACATTGTCCCACTTTGTTGCCCCAGGCTAGAATGTCATGACTTTAGAACTCACAGCAACCTCTAACTTTTGGGTTCAAATGATACTCAGACTGAGTACCTGGGACTACAGGCATTTGACACCTTGCCCAGCTAATTTTTCTATTTTCAGTAGAGACAGGGTCTCACTCTTGCTCAAGCTGGTCTCAAACTTCTGAGCTGAATCTATCTCCCCACCTAGACCTTCCAGAGTGCTAAGATTACAGACGTGAGCCACTGCTCCCGGTGAATATAAAATTTCTGCTTCAGGGGCACTCTATGTGAAATTAAATACTAAATGCAGAAAGGGTGAAGAAACAAGAAGCATGCATCTAATCATTTTAATAATAATAAGAAAGAAAGTTATGGCTCAGCCACTATAGCTCAGCGGCTAGGGTGCCAGCTACATACTGGAGCTGGTGGGTTTGAACACAGCCCAGGCCTGCCGAACAACAATGACAACTATAACCAAAAAAATAGCAGGGTGTTGTGGAGGGCGCCTGTAGTCCCAGCTACTTGGGAGGCTGAGGCAAGAGAATTCCTTGAGCCCAAGAGTTTGAGGTTGCTGTGAACTGTGACACCACAGCACTCTACTGAGGGTGACATAATGAGACTCTGTCTCAAAAAAAAAAAAGTCATTTCTTCAAGAGAAGAGTAAATTTTCTTATAATATCCTAATATGCTATATTCTTAATTGATAAAATGTCACTTCTTAGGCCAGGTATGGTGGCTCATACCTGTAATCCTAGCACTTTGTGAGGTCAAGGCAGGAAGATTTCTTGAGGTCAGGAGTTTCAGACCAGCCTGAGCAACATAGCAAAACCACTGTCTCTACAAAAATAGAAAAATTAACTAGGTAAACACCTATAGTCCGAGCTACTTGGGAAGCTGAGGCAGGAAGATCATTTGAACCCAGAAGTTGGAGGCTGCACTGAGTTACGATGATGCCACTACACTCTACCCCAGTCAATAGAGTGAAACTGTCTTAAAAAAAAAAATCAGAATAATACCTTAAATGCAGTTCAAACAAATTGATCTTTTTTCTCTCTATTGTTCACTACTAGTTTGATTTCTTATTGCAAATTCTTATTGTGGACCCAGGCCTCAAGCAATCCTTCTGCCTCAGCCTAAAATCTCAAGTAGGATTACAGGCATGACCCACTACACCTAGCCCACTACTCTGATTTTTTAAAATAAAAATTATTAATGTAAAATCCCACGTTAGCCTTATGAAAGTCAATGCAAAACTGAGTAACTTCCTGGCTGAAATACAAATGCTATATGCACAAAAAATAAAGTAATTTTAAATAATGCGAAAACATTTTTTCACTAACATCACCATTACATATCTTAATTTTAAAATTTAAAGTTTAAAAATTTAATAAGCCTTTAAACAAGCAAGTAAAGTAGCTGAAGGGCCCTAAATGTGAGTGCTCCCAGATGGAGATTTGCCTTCCGCAGTGCCTCAACCTTCTGCTATTTATTCCTACAGGAAAAGAGAACTGGTTATTCACCAGTTAGTTTATTACCATTCCTAGGGAACTCAATCACCTTACTGGCCTCATCTCCATTTCAAAATATACCAAGCACAGCGCAGCACCTATGGCTCAAAGGAATAGGGTGCTGGCCTCATGTGCTGGAGGTGGTGGGTTCAAGCCCAGCCCTGGCCAAAAACTACAAAAAAAAAAAAAATTGTGTATATATATATATATATACCAAGCATATGGGGCATTAGCAGGATGGGCAAGTCTTCATAATAAATGTTTGAGCATTTTTTTTTTTTTTGAGACAAAGTATCACTATGTCGCCCTCCTGGCATCACAGCTCACAGCAATCTTAAACTCTTGGCCTCATGGCTTGGCACCTACAGCTCTGAAGTAGGTGCCACCCTACCAGTAGAGTGCCAGCCACATACATTGGAGCTGGCAGGTTCGAACTCAGCCCTGGCCTGATAAACAATGACAACTACAACCAAAAAATAGCTGAGCATTGTGGTGGGCGCCTGTAGTCCCTGCTACTCGGGAGGGACTTGGGCTCAAGAAAATTGCTTGAGCCCAAGAGTTTGAGGTTGCTGTGAGCTGTGACACCATAGTGCTCTACTGAGGGTGACATAATGAGACTCTGTCTCAAAAAAAAAAAAAAAAACTCAGCTCAGCACCTGTGGCTCAAGTGGCTAAGGCACTAGCCACATACATCTAAGGTGGTGGGTTCGAATCCAGCACAGGCCCACCAAACAACGATGGCTGCAACCAAAAATTAGCCGGGCATTGTGGCAGGTGCCTGTGGTCCCAGCTACTTGGGAGGCAGAGGCAGGAGACTCGTTTGAGCCCAGGAGTTGGAGGCTGCTGTAAACTGTGATGTCACAGGGGGACAGCTTGAGGCTCTGTCTCCAAAAAAAAAACAACTTTTGGGCTTAAGTGATTCTCTTGCCTCAGCCCCCCAAGTAGCTGGGACTATAGGCACCCGCCACAACACCTGGCTATTTTGTTTGTTTCTGTTGCAGTTGTCATTGTTATTTAGCAGGCCTGGGCCACGTTCAAACCCACCAGCCTTGGTGAATGTGGCCGGCACCCTAACTCCTGAGTTACGGTGCCAAGCCTGTTTTAGCATTTTTAGTAGTAAGCTATCCAATTTTAAGCTATCATTTCTAGTAGTAAGCTATCCAAAAGTTCCAGCAACCTTGTGCATAACTAAACAAAACAAATATTGCAGCTATGTTATAAAGTAAAAAACTTAACACTTATATTTTAATCTTACCTAAGCAGTAACTCTCTGAGTTTCACAAAAACTGCCTTACTTTGAAAATGTAGAAAAATCAATGCTTGAGTTATCTTCAATAACTCTTTTGGTTTATAGTCATCCAAATGTTTATGCAGAATTGAAGCAATTCTAAAAAGAATGACAAAACATGTTTTACGATCAGTTTATTCATTCATTTATTAAACATTTACTATCTTGCTTTCATGTCAGACATTCTGCTCTACACTAAAGAGAACAGTAATGAATGAAACAGATTTTTTTTTTTTTTGAGGGAGAGTCTCCCTTTGTTATCCTCAGTAGACTGCTGTAGTATCATCAGAGCTCACATCAACCTCAAACTCCCAGGGTCAGCGATCCTCTCACCTCAGCCTCCCAAGTAGCTGGGACTATACGAGCTGGCCACAACATCCAGGTATTTTTTAGAGACGGGGTCTCACTCTTGTTCAGGTTGGTCCTGAACTCGTGAGCTCAAGCAATTCACCCACGTTGGAGCCTTAGAGTGCCAGAATTATAGGCGTGAGCCACTGCACCCAGCCTAAGATTTTCTATTCTTGAAGAAATCTCGCAAGAAGGTGTTAGAAATGTAAATAATACAGAATGAAATAAGAGCAATCAGTGAAGTGTGATTGAAATAATATTCAATTATCAATAGTAAGAGTATAGTTTTACTTCCTCAATCAATAAAACAAAAATCCTCTCTGAATAGCCATCAAATTTTACATCCTCCTCATAACAAAATCTTTACCAAGAATTACTAACAATTAGCAAAAGTGATTTAATTTTCTTCCTTAAATCTATTGGTTCTCAAATGGAGCTAATTAAAAGCAATGGGAAATGCTAAGAGGTAGTAAGTTGGTGGAAAGAGGGCATAAGAAATACTAAAAGGGCAGCACCTGTGGCTCCATGGGTAGGGTGCCAGCCCCATATACCAAGGGTGGCAGGTTTGAACCTGGCCCTGGCCACACTGCAACAAAAAATAGCCAGCGTTGTGGCAGATGCCTATAGTCCCAGCTACTTGGAAAGCTGAGGCAAGGGAATCACCTAAGCCCAGGAGTTGGAGGTTGCTATGAGCTATGACGCTGCAGCACTCTACCGAGGGCGATAAAATGAGACCATCTCTAAAAAAAGAAAAGAAAGAAATATTAAAGGAAGATACAATAGATAGTGGAAAATTAAACACATCCAATTAAGCATATATATGAAAATATAATTATATATTTGTCTTAAAGCTCAAGTTATCAAAAAAGTAAATATATAGCAGTAAGATTTCAAAGTAACATGTGGTGTCTGACAATTTTTTTTTTTTTTTTTGAGACGGAGCCTCAAGCTATCCCCCTGGGTAGAGGGCCATGGCATCACAGCTCATAGCAACCTCCAACTCCTGGGCCAAGGGAGTCTCCTGCCTCCGCCTCCCAAGTAGCTGGGACCACAGGCGCCCGCCACAACGCCTGGCCATTTGGTGTCTGACAATTTAAGCTCCTACAGATGTTAGCTGTTCTGCAGAAACTTTCCTTTTGAAAAGTAGGATCCCTTCTTTAAGGACTCCACTTACTAGACTACAATGCTCTGCTTCAGTATAAAAATAATACCAAAGGAAATGGAAGATGCTATAAAAAATTCTGTCATCTCTATTTTGGAAAACAAACTAGAATATAAACAATGCCTTTAAGTGTTAATTCTTTATTTCTTCAAAATGATAGCTCTATTAATTTTTTTTTTTTTTAAATCTTCCTCAGATGGCTCGGCAGCCATAGCTTAGTGAGTAGGGCGCCAGCCACATACACCAAGGCTGGAGGGTTCCAGCCAGCCTGGGCCTGCTAGACAACAATGACAACTGCAACCAGGGAGTGGCCAGGCACTGTGGCGGGCACCTGTAGTTCCTGCTACTCGGGAGGCTAAGGCAACAGAATCACTTAAGCCCAGGAGTTTGAGGTTGCTGTGACCTGTGACGCCACAGCACTCTACTGAGGATGACACAGTGAGACTCCGTCCCAAGAAAAAAATAAACTTCCTCAGAAAATAGTTATTTGTGAGTGACAACTAAACTCAAGACCACAAATTTCAGAAAAAACTACTTTTTAATCAGATGTGAATTTCTGCTTTCCATCTCTTTCATTGTTTCCAACACTGCCAGGGCTTGCTGGCTGGTCAGCTCCTCTGACATCAGTAACATAGTTGATTGCAGTCTAGAAGCAAAGAAAAATATTTTTTATGTTGAAAATTAGCTTACACATTTTTTTCAAAAGATAACAGTTCTTTTGTAAAAAAAAAAAAAAAAGAAGAAGAGAAGAGAAATAATATAAACAAAAATCGAATCCAATATATAATTCTAATTTTCTTCCCACATACTTGGGGATAATATATTACTGAATCAAACAAAAATATATTTTCTTCAAAGTAATTAAGGCCTCAGTATAATCTTATCTTAAACTGTTGGAAAAATACAGATAGAAAGTCTTCTAGTGATTTTCAAATAAGGTTATAATGATTATAAAATATTTCAGTGAAATTAGGGAGCTAAAGAACTAAGGAACTAACAATTGATATTCTAACAATCACAATGTATTAAAATTAAGAAAGTAAATAAACTTGTATATTATCATAAATCTTACAAAATAAGCAGTTGCTGTAACACTATAAAATTAATATTAATAAAGATATTCCATTTTGAAGCTATCCAAAATGGTATAGTAATAAAGGTATGAAGACAGAGTACGTCTTTTAGAGTAATTTAAAGGCAAGCCTAAAACATGAAATCTGAAGATAGCAGGATAAACTAATTGTCTATTCATATTGAATAACTCCATGCCATCCTTTTCATCAACCTTTTCAAATATTTCAAATTCAGCTTCTCCCCAGATTTTCTTCAACCACTTTAGGTTACATTTTTCTCTCCTTTCTTCTGCCCACAGCATTTACTAACTATGTCACAAATTTTGATTATGATCAAAATTTTTATCCATAAACTATGCTGTGATGTTATGGTATTTACATATTTCAATTATAGATTTCTATCCTCTTAATTATAATATAAATTATTTGAAGGCAGAGATTCAGTAAACGCAACTTTTGTACTACTGTAGATATGAGATACTTAGTGACAAAAACAAGAATCCAATAAAGATTTTTTAAATGATCATCATATTTCCATCTTGATATAATCCTAAAATATACTGTTAAATTTTTTCATATAATTCAAAGTACTCTTTGAAAATAAAACTTTCTCCACAAAGCTTTCCCCAACAGAGTAATGATACAAAGATTCTTCTATTATGAGCCGCGCCTGTGGTTCAGTGGGTAGGGCGCTGGCCCCATTTACCAAGGGTAGTGGGTTCAAACCTGGCCCCAGCCAAACTGCAACAAAAAAGTAGCTGGGCATTGTGGTGGGCGCCTGTAGTCCCAGCTACTCAGGAGGCTGAGGCAACAGAATTGCCTAAGCCCAGGAGTTGGAGGTTGCTGTGAGCTGTGATGCCACTGCTGCTTCACTGAATCTACTAATCATATTTTTTTTTTAGGACTACTATAATTCTAAATATTTCATATACTTATGCTAGATGGGAGAAGCTTATATCCATGTGTAAATCTAGTTACATAGCCTAACAAGGGAGAATCTTGTCTACTAACCATACTTACGCATTAATTTAATATTTGCTCATCTTTATAACCCAAATGTTTCTATCTACATCACTATCAGGCAAAATTGAAATTCTTAAAAGAGAGGAGCCAGATAAAATTCACTCAAATCTGACATGGTAACATAGACCAAGTGTATAATAAATGCTTAAATGCTTTGATGATGATTGTGATGAAGACATCAAAACATAAAATGGTCCATTGTTATGCCAACTATAATTTTAAATACTGCATACACTTTGCGGGGGGAACATGTCTTATGCCTGTGTATAAATGCAGTCACGTGGCATAGGAAGGGAGAATAAAAACACTTACACGGTGTTCTCCCTCATCTTGTTCTGTGCTGGTCCAACACCAGAGATTATTGGACACCTTCAGAACATAGCAGTAGACTAAGAATTTGAAATATAAATTAGAATAATAAAAGGAAGAATCAAGGAACAGCATATAAGAGATTATTATTTTCCCTTTCATAGTCTAATGGGGTGATTTTTGTGCCTTCCAGAGCTGAAAGAAGACCTAAGCTTTAAGCCTCCATATATCCCCAACAACAAAAAAGTAAAGCATTTTAAACTGAACTTACTGTTTCTTTTCTTCAGGGCTTGCCATGGGTCCCAATGCTACAAACAATTTTACAAAACTATCAGGGTGATCAAACAGAGGAATCATTTCAGTGAGCCTCTTTTTAGCCATTGTAATAAACTCAAAACTATGAAACTGTAGAGACTGGTACCGACTAAGTATTGTGCTGATGGAATCCAAATCAAGGTGGTTCATATTACTTAAAAATACTTTATTACAACTTTCTAACAGTTGGGGATGATTATATTTAACATTTTGAAGAAACTGTACTATTCTTCTTGCGATGTCAACCTCAGAAGAATCTATAGTGTCAAAAAGGAGTTCGGTTTTATTCACTAATTGTTCTTGAAAATGTTGTGATATTAAAGAAGATATGTTGACCATCAAGATAGACAAGGACCTGAAAAAGAAAAATGATGTATACATTTTTATATCACCTAAGGATAATGACCAACTGGAAATCTAAATTATTAGATACATAAAGAAAGTGGTCAGGGCGGTGCCTATGGCTCAGTGGGTAGGGCCCCAGCCCCATATACCAAGGGCGGCAGGTACGAACCAGCCCTGGCCAAACTGCAACAAAAAAATAGCTGGGCGTTGTGGCAGGTGCCTATAGTCCCAGCTACTTGGGAAGCTGAGGCAAGAGAATTGCCTAAGTCCGAGAGCTAGAGATTGCTGTGAGCTATGATGCCAGAGCACTCTACTGAGAGCAACAAAGTGAAACTCTGTCTCTAAAAAAATATAATGGCTCGGTGCCTGTGGCTCAAGCAGCTAATGCGCCCGCCACATACACCTGAGCTGGCAGGTTCAAATCCATCCTGGGCCTGCCAAACAATGACAGCTGCAACCAAAAAATAGCCAGGGGTTGTGGCAGGCGCCTAGTGTCCCAGCTACTTGAGAGGTGGACGCATGAGAATCACTTGAGCCAAGGAGTTAGAGATTGCTGTGAGCCGTGATGCCACGCCACTCTACCCAGGGCAACAGCGTGAGGCTTTGTCTCAAAAAATAATAATAACAATAATAAATTAAAAAATAAAGAAAATGGTCAAAATATTTAGTTTTATAACATAAAATTTTCCTTTTAAGTACTACTGGGACTTGAACTCTGATCCTAATAATTATTCCTTTCAGACAAAAAGTATTGAAATATTTTGCCTTGAATATATAAAATACCTTTTCTGTAGATAAAACAGCATTTATAGAGAATATTCTAGTGAAATTTACTCAGAAATCACTTTGGACCAACAACCCATAATGAATATGACATTAAAGTCTAATTTTGAATTTTTAAGTAGACTTTATTACTCCTTTCTCTGTATATATGTAATTCGCTACTAAAATCTAGTGATTTTTCTCACTATTGAATAATTATACATTTTTAAATATTTTATGCTAAATTCATATTAATATACAACAGTAAGACATACTGAACAATGAGATGCATTAGTATTTCTTCATTTAATAAACACTTAAGGAGCATAAATCACTTTTCTACACATTATGGAAGACATCAAAATTACTAAGTTGCGTTGATACAACAAAAACTACAAATATAAGAATGTACCTATAATGAATAAAGTATGAAAAACAGAAAAGAAATAAAACAAATGCTTGGGGATGATAATTAGAAAACAATCTACAGAAATGACAAAAGTGGCCGGGTGCAGTGGTTTACCCCTGTAATACTAGGACTCTGGGAGGCCAAGGTGGGTGGATTGCCTGAGCTAACAGGTTGTAGACCAGCCTGAGCCAGAGTAAGACCGTGTCTCTAAAAATAGCCAGGTGTTGTTGCAGGAGCCTGTAGTCCTAGCTGCTTGGGAGGCTAAGGCAAGAGAATCACTTGAGCCCAGGAGTTTGAGGTTGCTGTGAGCTATGATGCCACAGCACTCTACCAAGGGTGACAAAGTGAGACTCTGTCTCAAAAAAAAAGAAAGAAAGAAAAGACAAAAGTACAAACCTAAAATCATCTCAACCACTAGAACAGTGAGAACACATTTTGTTCCAAATTTCTCCAATCTTTTTTTTTTAATTGTTTGGCATTCATTGAGGATACAAAGAATTAGGTTACACTGATTGCATTTGTTAAGTAAAGTCCTTCATATCATTGTGTCCCACCCCCAAGAGGTGTGCTATCCACTGCAACCCCCCAACCTCCTCCCTCCTGATTTCTCTAATCATTTCAATAAAACTTTTTTTTTTTAATGTATCACTCTTACAGTGGCATCATCGTAGATCACAGAAACCTTAAACTCTTGGGGTCACGCAATCCTCTTACCTCAGCCTCCTGAGTAGGCTAGTTTTTCTACTTTTAGAAAGTAGAAAACTTCTCACTCTTCCTCAAGCTAGTCTTGAACTCTTGAGCTCAAGCAATCCACCCTCCTCAGCCTCCACATCCAGCTAGGATTACCAGCATGAGCCACCACACCCAGCCACAGAAGGGTTGTAATTTCTCTATATCCTCACCAACACACTACTTTCCTTTACTGTCACATCTTCTTTTTTTTTGCAGTGTTTGGCTGGGGCTGGGTTTGAACCCACCACCTCCAGCATATGGGGCCGGCGCCCTACTCCTTTGAGCCACAGGTGCTGCCCTGTCACATCTTTAAACATGCAAGAACAAATAGTTTTGTTTTGTTTTGTTTTTAAGTGTCAAAAACTAATCATAAGCAGTACATCCTCTGGAATTGGCAAACATAGGTTCAAATCTTGGCTCCCACACTGACTGTTGAGAGTCCTTAGGCAATTTACCTACCCTCACAAAGCCTTAATTTCTCATGTGGAAAATAAAGGTATAAATATTTTATCTCAGAAGAATGTTTGAGGACAGATATAAAAAAAATGTTTATATTCAAATTCTTGTCCTCCCTTCAGCTCTAGATAAAATGCTTTCATTTTTATTTCAGAATCCTTACCCTGGCATTCACCGGTACCTCCCTGTACCCCAACTATTATCCCAGTCTTGAATCAACTCTCATTCTCAGCTCTTTCTATTCTTACTTCTTCTATTTTTTTTTGAGACAGTGTCTCACTTCGTTGCCGTGAGTAGAGTGCCATGGTATCATAGCTCACAGTATCCTCAAACTCTTGGGCTCAAGAGATTCTCTTGCCTTAGCCTCCCAAGTACCTGAGACTACAGGTGCCTACCTCACCTGGGTATTTTTAGAGATAAGGGAGATAAAGTCTCACTCTTTTTTTTTTTTGCAGTTTTTGGCCAGGGCTGGGTTTGAACCCGCCACCTCCAGCATATGGGCCCAGCACCCTACCCTTTTGAGCCCCTAAGGTCTCACTCTTGCTTAGCCTGGTCTCAAACTTCTGAGCTCAGGCAATCCACCTGCCTCAGCCTCCCAGAATGGTAGGATTACAGGCATGAGCCACTGTGCCTGGCCAGTACTCTTACTTCTTATTGTAATGGAGACCCTGGGGGCTGGGTGCCATGGCTCATGCCTGTAATCCCACTTGGGAGGTCAAGACGGGTGGATTGCTGGATTGCCTGAACTCACAGGTTCAAGACCAGCCTGAGCAAGAGCCAGATCCCCCATCTCAAAAAAATAGCCGAGCCTTATGCTGGGTTCCAATAGTCCCAGCTACTCGGGAGGCTGAGCCAAGAGAATCACTGAAGCCCAAGAGTTTGAGGTTGCTGTGAGGTATGATGCCACTGCACTCTACCAAGGGTGACAAAATGAGACTGTCTCAAAAAAAAATATATATATATACACACACACACACACACACATATAAAATGGAGACTGTAAATGATGTAAGAGTAATATTACCAACTTATACTGACCCTACGCTCCCACTGGTAATGAAAAGTTTTGTTTTTTTTTTGAGAGCCTCAAGCTATCCCCCTGGGTAGAGTGCCGTGGCATCACAACTCACAGCAACCTCCAACTCCTGGGCTCAAGCGAGACTCCTGCCTCAGCCTCCCAAGTAGCTGGGACCACAAGTGCCCACCACAACGCCCATCTATTTTTTGGTTCCAGCTGTCATTGTTGTTTTTGGTGGGCCCAGGCTGGAATCAAACCCACCACCTCAGGTATCTGGCGCTGGAGTCTTAGCCACCTGAGCCATAGGTGCCGAGCCAATGAAAAGTTTCTATCACATTACTAAGATTACCAGCCGTGCTGTATTTTAAAAAGTTTTCTTTGGTTCTCCTTCAATTTCAGCATTTCATGACATTAGAAACAGCCCAACCAGAGGAGATACTTATAAAATGCTATCTGAAGGGTAAGAAAAACCCAAGCTCAAAATACATCTTACACCAGCCAAAAGATAATTAAATTCCCACTATTAAAGAACTTAGCACTATCACAGAATATAAAGTCATTAAACAAGGGTCAATTGTTTTTCTATATGCTAGCACCAACAATGGGAAAAAGAAATTTTAAAAACTACCACTTCCAAGAGCATCTAAAAAAATTAAAATATTTATGAATAAATTAAAGATATATAAGATATCTATACTAAGAACTCTTTCCTAAATACATGAAAAGTCATACCATCTCCATGTGTCAAAAGACTTGATTTTAATACGTGTAATTTAATCCTTATCAAAACCAAAACAGACATTTTTTGGAAACTGGCAGGCAGAATATAAACTTTGTAAGGTAATGCAAAAGACCCACAATAACCAAAATGATATTGAAAAATAACCAATTTAGATAACCTACACTATTCCACCTCAAGACTTAGTAAAAAGCTGTAATAACCAAGAAGTAGTAATTTTAGTGAAAGCATAGATCACTAGAATAGAATAGAGAGTCCATAAAGAGTTCTACACATTAGGGTCATACAATTTTAGACACAGGAACCAAAGCAATGCAGCAGGGAAAGTAAAGTCTTTTTACTAAATAGTGTTGGGGCTAGTTACATGGCTCATACTTATTATCCTAGTACTTTGGGAGGCTGAAGCAGGAGGACTGGTTGAGATGAGGAATTTGAGATAGCCTGAGCAATCTCAATCTCTGATAGTGAGACTTTTTCTCTACAAAAAATAGGAAAATTAGCTGGATTTAGTGATATGGCCTATACTCCCAGCTACTTGGGTGACTAAAGCAGGAGGCTGCCTTGAGAGCAGAAGTGAGAGACTACAGTGAAATATGATCCACTGCACTCTAGCCTGGGTAACAGAGTGAGACTCTATCTCAAAAAATTAATTTGTTAATTTAAATAGTGTTGAATCATATAGACATCTGTATGAAAAGAAAAAACTCTGCCAAGCACAGTGATGCCACACCTGTAGTTCCAGCTATGCAGGAAGCTGAGCCAGAAGTATGCTTGAGCCCAGGAGTTTGAGTTTAGCTTGGGCAACATAGTGATAAAGCTTAAACATAGGAAAATATTTTCATATATCCCCTAGGCCAGGCGTGATAGCTCATGCCTGTAACCTTAACACTCTGGGAGGTACAATAGGGGGACTGCCTGAGCTCACGGGTTTGAGACCATCCTGAGCCAGAGAGAGACCTCGTCTCTAAAAAATGCCAGGCGTTGTGGCAGGTGCCTGTAGTTCCAGCTACTTGGGAGGCCGAGGCAAGAAAATGGCTTGAGCCCAAGAGTCTGAGGTTACTGTGAGCTATGACACCATAGCACTTTACAGAAGGTCCACAAAGTGAAACTCTGTCTCAAAAAATAAATAAATAAATAATGGCACTGGCTATGGGATATGGGTAATTAGAGAAGGCAGTGTCCCTTTTAGGTAATCGGTACAGGCATAACATTATGGAGAATGTGGTCAGCTCACGTCTCTGTCTCATGGGGCATGTCATAGGATGGTGGGAGATATCCTAGGTGTGTATAGGAGAGCAGGGTCAGCTCTTGGTAGGCTGGTCTCGACTTCCTGAGCTCAAACACTTTGTAGGTGCCTTAGTTCGGTTGGAAGCTGCCCCACAGCTATAACCATAGCAACAGCAAGACTGCAAACAGGAAAAGCCTTACCTGTGGGCTGTTTTGGTTTTTTGGACTTGGTTCCTCGATTGAACTGCCTTGGGAGATCTTGGGAGAGTGTGCAGATGACTTTGGGTGTTGTCTGGGCCTCGGACTGAGCCGCTAAGCCATAAAGGAGCTAATATCGTTCAGTTGTGGGGGAGCTGCCCCTGCATGTTGCAGCGTAGAGATTCGCTGGGAGACCTGGTGTGAGTAATCTAGTGTCTGAGCTACCCAAAAGCAGGGACTAAGATGCTAGGGAAGAGCTGCATTCTAAGTGTTTGGCAGATAACAGCCTTGGCCCTCAGGGGCATAGAATGAGACCGGTTTTGGCACACTGGATAAGCAGCAGCCACATCAGGAGAGATCCCAGCTATAAGTGCTTTCCTTGGAAAGCTTTTGCTTAGCCAAGGTTCATAGTTTGGAGCGTCTTTTAAGTGGGCTGAGGAGACATTTGGGGTCCCAAGTCTAAGGGGTCTGAGAAATCAGCAGAGGCCTCTAGTCTACATCTTGCACAGCTGTATCAGCATTGTGATTAACATCTCACACCTCAGAAGATCATCTGTTGCCCAGACAATATTTAGCAAGATATACTGTTTGGGTTTTTTGGTTTTGGGGTTTTTGTTTTTTGGGGGGGTTTTTTGCTTAATTTCAACATTTTTCCTCTAGATTTTTCTTTTTTCCTTTTCTTTTCTTTTTTCTTTCTTCACTTTTCTAGTTTAAATACAATTTCCCATTTTTGCCTTCTTTAACAATTAGAACTTCATTTTTGCTAGTGTTTCTGCCCCTATTATTTGTTTTTTTCCTCCAATTTTATCCCATAAGGGTTTTTGTTTGTTTTGGTTTGATTTATAGTATTTTTGACTTTCTTCTCTACCTGGTGGAGGTGGGGTACCATGTCTGATCAAGCTGGCAAAGAGCTGCTGACCTCAAGGGAACCACCCAACCCAGCATCCCTAGAGGTTAGGGGTTTTTAAGATTGGGTCAAAGTACCCTGCTATACACCTATATTACTCCTGTCTCCTTCTTTCGGTGCTTCTCTTCTTTTTGTCAATATTTCCTTTTACTCACCCCCTCTCCTTTCTCTTTTTTCCTACTTTTTAAAATCTTTTTTCCCCTTCTTCCTCTTCAATCTTCTCATCCTTCTGGTCCTATACCAAAAGGACTCATTAAAACCTTAGGCCAAAGGCACAGCAACTTAAAGAGCAAGATGAAGTGAAAGGAAAATTAGGGCAAGGAAACAGATATAAGAAAACACTCATGAAGAAGAATCAATAGAAAAATCCTGGCAACATGAAATACCATTCTAGAGCAACCCCTTCAAGGGATCATGAGGTAGCTACTGCAGAGGATTCTACCTATAAAGAAATGTTAGAAATGACAGAAGGGGAATTTAAAATACAAATGATGAAAACGATGAAGGAAATTGCTGAGAAAGTGGAAAACAACCAAAGGAAATCCAAAACAGAACCAAATAAGAGATGAACAATAAGAATATAGAAAGGATATAGCAGAACTGAAGTAGTCAAGTAGGTAACTTAAAGATGCAGTAGAAACTATCAACAACAGATTAGATCACGCAGAAGAAAGAATCTCAGAGGTAGAAAATAAAGCTCTTGAGATAACTCAGATAGTAAAAGAGGCAGAAAAGAAGAGAGAAAGCAGAATGTTCACTAACAGAATTATGGGATCTTAAGACACATTCAAACATATGAATTATTGGTATCCAACAGAGGGGAGAAGAATGCCCCAGAAGAATGGAAGCCACTCTAGAGAATATTATAAATGAAAATTTCCCAAATAATCACCAAAGATTCTGACACACTCATTTCAGAGGGATATCGGAGCCCTGGTCGCCTCAACTTAATACAACTTCTCCACAAGACACATTGTGATGAAACTATCTAAACTCAAGACAAAAATAAAAGATCTTGCAAGCTGCCAGGAGTAAGCACCAACTGACCTACAGGGGCAAATCCATCAGGGTGACCGACTTCTCTAATGAAACTTTTCAAGCCAGAAGACAATGGTAATCTACCTTTAATCTACTTTAACAGAACAATTTCCAGCCCAGAATTCTATATCCCACTAAGCTAAGCTTTAAAATTGACAGAGGAAATCAAATCTTTTACTGATATGCAAACATTGAGGAAATTTGCCACAACAAGACCAGCTTTACAGGAAATACTTCAACCTTTTCTAGACACTGACCATCACAATGGACCTTCAGCAAAGTAAATACCCAGAAATTAAAGAACAGGACCCAGCTTCCACAATGATGCAAAAGACAAAACTAAGCAATGGACTTTCAAAACAAGATGAATAGAACACTACCACACCTATCGATTATCTCAATAAATGTCAATGGCTTGAATTCCCCACTGAAGAGGCATAGATTGGCTGATCGAACTAAAAAACACAAGCTATCTATTTGCTGTCTGCAGGAAACACACCTCACATCAAAAGACAAATTAAAACTCAGAGTTAAGGGCTGGAAGTCAATTTTTCAGGCAAACAGAATTCAGAAGAAAAGAGGGGTTGCAATCTTATTTTCAGATACATATGGATTTTAAGCAACTAAAGTCAAAAATGACAATGATGGTCACTTCATATTGGTCAAGGGAAAAATAAAACAAGAAGACATATCAATTCTAAATATTTATGCACCCAATTTAAATGCTTCCAGATTCTTGAAACAGACCTTACTTAATCTGAGCAATATGATATCCTATAACTATCCTATAACACCATGATAACAGGGGACTTTAAAAGTAAAAAACTAGCCAGGCATTGTGGTGGGCTCCTATAGTCACAACTACTCAGCAGGCTGAGGCAAGAGAATTGCTCAAGCCTAAGAATTTGAGTTATAATGCAACAGCACCCAACCCAGGGTGAAAGTGAGACTCTGTCTCAAAAAAAAAAAAAAAAAAAAAAAAAGAAAAATGAATGGATGGCAAAATTGTATTTAAAAAATATACAGAAAATAGAAAAAAAATCTCCCAACAACAACAAAAAAGGTTAAGGACTAGGTGGATTCATAGCCAAATTCTACCAGATAAACAAAGAACTGGTGTCAAGCCTACTGAAACTGTTACAAAAGATCAAGGAGGGACTCCTCTTTAACTCATTTTATGAAGCCAGTGTCACCCTGATACCAATACCAGTAAATGATACAACAAAAAAAGGAAACTACAGACCAGTATGTCTGTTGAACACAGATGCAAGTATCCTCAACACACTAGCAAACCAAATCCTACAGTATATCAAAAGAAAAGTTTACCATGATAAATGTCAATTCTATCCCAGGGATGGAAGGATAGTTCAACATATGCCAATCAATAATGATTGATTGATAAATGTCATGGAATGAGATAACTGACAAATGTCAATTCTCATGGAAGGGATGGATTGATAAATGATAAATTGATAAATGTCAATTCTCATGGAATGAGATAACTGATAAATGATAATTGATAAATGTCAATTCTCACGGAAGGGAAGGAAGGATAGTTCAATATATGCCAATCAATAAATGTTTACTACATAAAGAGAATTAAAA
The DNA here is from genome assembly GCA_963574575.1 of Galagoides demidoff. Lineage (NCBI taxonomy): Eukaryota > Metazoa > Chordata > Mammalia > Primates > Galagidae > Galagoides > Galagoides demidoff. The sequence goes on along the minus strand of CAUYQV010162408.1, from coordinate 3,580 downwards.
AAAAAAAAAGCCAACTCAGCGCCTGTGCCTCAGGTAGCTAAGGCACCAGCCACATACACCTAAGGTGGCGGGTTTGAATCCAGCCCGGGCTGCCAAAACAACAATGATGGCTGCAATAAAAAAATAGCCGGGCGTTGTGGCGGGCGCCTGTGGTCGCAGCTACTTGGGAGACTGAGGCAGGAGACTCACTTGAGCCCAGGAGTTGGAGGTTGCTGTGAGCTGTGATGCCACAGCACTCTACCCAGGGAGATAGCTTGAGGCTCTGTCTCAAAAAAAAAGCCAATGTGATCTTCCCAATAGATGCAGAAAAGGGATGTGATAAAACCCACCATCCCTTCATGATAAAAACCAGAAAAAATGTGGCATAGAAACAAGACATCTCAAAATAATAAAAGCCATATGGGACAGACCAATATCACACTAAATGGGGAAAAGTTGAAAGCATTCCCCCAGGAATTAGAATAAGACAAGTATGCCAACTTTCACCATTTTCATTCAACATTGTACTGGAAGTCCTAGCCAGAGAAATCAGGCAAGAAAAAGAGATAAAGGGCATATACATTGGAAAAGAGGAAATAAAAATATCTCTGTTTGCCAATGATAATATACCTAGAAAACTACTAAGGACTCCTCCTAAAAGACTCCTAGATTTGATAAATCAATTCAGCAAAGTCTCAGGTTATAAAATAGATATACAAAATTGATAATTTCTATATAACATGAATGACCAAGTTGAGGCTCAATGCCTGTAGCGCAGCAGCTAAGGTTGGCGGGTTTGAACCCAGCCCAAGACTGCCAAACAATAATAATAACAACTACAAAAAAAAAAAAAATAGCCGGGTGTTGTGGCAGGCACCTGTAGTCCCAGCTACTTAAGAGGCTAAGATAAGAAATCACTTAAGCCTAAGAGTTGGAGGTGGCTGTGAGCTGTAACACCATGACACTGTACCAAGGGCAACATACTAAGACTCTGCCTCAAAAAAAAAAAGAATTTCTAAGTTGAGAACTAAATCAAGAAATCAATCCCAGTTGCAAATGAGGTCAAATTTTGAGACCCTTCACAGACCTCAACAATATTATATTATACTTTATGTGCCCTATGTGTAAGCCCCAGAGTAACACTGCAAAGCAGCTATTACTTTTCCTATTCTTAAGTGAGGATAATTAACTTCTAAGAGATTAAGTAAACTAGCCTAAGTCATGTAACTATGGGTGGCAATCCGTGTCTACATCCAAAACTCTGGATCTTTCCGCCTTAAGACAAGGCCCCTAAATAAATTTACCTTAAGTCCTGTATGGTTTCCAGGTTCTTTTGTACAATATTTGCTATTTTTCCCATTAATGGACTAAGATGCAAATGTTGATCCACCAGGCAGGAGGAAAATTTTGACAGCATGTTAATATCAAACCTATTAAAGGAAATACATAAAGGAGGGCATTAGTATTTATTTTTACTTAAAACATATACATAGTTATAAAATAAAAGTAATCAAAAATACTAATGTATCATTAATATAAAATGAATTTTTCTAAAACACTGATTATTATAATCACAAAAACAGAAAAAAAAGAGAATCACAGATGAGTCCTTAAAACATGTTGAATGAATTAGATATGAATGCAAACTACAGGATTCTATTTCTCCTTTTTTTGTGCACATGCGAATGGCTAGGGGAAAGGAGTTCATGCATCACTAGCATGAAACAGAGTGCAACGCTGTTGCCTAGACTAGAGTGCTGTGGCATCAGCCTAGCTCACAATCTCCTCAAACTCCTGGATTCAAGTGATCCTTCTGCCTCAGCCTCCTGAGTAGCTACAAGTACCCATCACAATGCCCGGCGCATTTATAATAGGGAAGGAGTCTTGCTCTTGCTCAGGCTAGTCTCAAACTCCTAAGCTCAAGCAATCCTCCCAGCTCCGGCTCCCAGAGTGTTAGGATTATAGGTGCAAGATACACACTAGCCTTTTTTTTGTTGTTGTTGAGACAGAGTCTCACTATGTTACCTTTGGTAGAATGCCATGGCATCTCAGCACACAGCAACCTCCAACTCTTGGGCTTAAGCGATTCTCTTGCCTCAGCCTCCTGAGTAGCTGGAACTACAAGTGCCTGCCATAATGCCCGGCTATTTTTTGTTGCACTTGTCATTGTTGTTTTTAGCTGGACTGGGTTAGGTTTAAACCCGCCACTCTTGATGTATGTGGCTGGCACCATAACTACTGTGCTATAGGCACCAAGCTCTTTTTTTTTAATTTTTTTAAACAGAGTCTCACTGTTTCCCAGGCTGAACTAGAACTCCTGGACTCAAGCATCCCCCCTCTTAGCTTCCTGAGTAGCTGAGACTACAGGCCTGCACACCAGACCTGGTGCCCAGCTGGTTATGTATTTTTTTTAAAGTCTCTCTCTCAGAGTTACATACTAAGGCATTTACAAATGAAATAATGTCAATTAAAATATACTAAAGGGTAGGAGGCAGTGGGAGATGATACAGAGGAAACAAGACTGGCTATATGTTAATTTCTAAAGCCAGATGCTGAGTACATGGGACTTCATTATACTAGTTTGTCTACTTTTATAAATGAAAATCTTCTATAACATTTTCTGGTATTTTACTCTCACCAGAAAGTTAAAAGAACAAAAATAAAGAGGCAGTGCTCATAGCTCAGTGGGTAGGGTACTGATCACATACACCAAGGCTGGTGGGTACGAACCTGACCCAGGCCAATTGAACAACAATGACAACTGCAACAACAACAACAATAACCAAAAAAGCCAGGCATTGTGGCTGGCACTTGTAGTCCCACTACTTGGGAGGCTGAGGCAAGAGAGTCACTTAAGCCCAAGAATTTGAGATTGCTGTGAGCTGTGCCATGACACTCTACCAAGGGTGACATAGTGAGACTCTGTCTCAAGGAAAAAAAAAGAATTTGAGGTTGCTGTGAGCTGTGACACCACAGCACTCTACCCAGGGCAACAGCTTGAGACTCTGTCTCAAAAAAAAAAAAAAAATAGGATTTATGGCTGGTAGTTGTGGTCTGTAATCTTAGCATTCTGGGAAGCCAAGGAGGATTACTTGAGGTTAGGAGTTTGAGACCAGCCTGAGCAAAAGCAAGACCCTGTCTTTATTAAAAATAGAAACAAAATTAGCCAGGCATAGTGGCCACATAGTGCCAGCTAGCTACTATGTTTCCCCAAAAATAAGATCTACCCCCAAAATAAGCCCTAGCACGATTTCTATGCATTTGTTAAATGTCAGCCCTACCCTGATAATAAGACCTAGTGAAACGCTGCATAGCCACACCATGCATTTCGGCACAGACAGGTAAGGAAGACTGGAATACCTTTTATCTGCCACAGCTCCTTTCTCTGAGCCAAGCCATTCGTACTTGTGCGGGTGCATGTGGTAATCATGGTCACAGGCATCCTATTGTGCACATGCGAATGGCTAGGGGAAAGGAGTTCATGCATCACTAGCACCAGCCCCACCAACAAAGTCGGCTCCCCCTGTCAGGTTCCAGAAGAAGATGACTTAACTGTATTTGAATAAAACATATTCAAATACATATTCAAATACAAACATAT
>CAUYQV010162405.1:0-24516 GCA_963574575.1 Galagoides demidoff | reverse complement strand
GCTATCATCAAACTGGTCAACATAGCCTTCAGGGCATCCTCTTAGTTATTATGTTAAGACATTTATATTCTACACCTAGAAAGATTCACATGTACCTTTGTAAGATGAATCATAGGTGTGGTCCCACCAAACACCCTCCCTGCATGCCTCCTCCCTCTCCCCTTTCCCTATATTCTTGGGCCATAATTGGGTTATAGCTTTCATATGAAAGCTATAAATTAGTTTCATAATAGGGCTGAGTACATTGGATACTTTTTCTTCCATTCTTGAGATACTTTGCTAAGAAGAATATGTTCCAGCTCCATCCATGTAAACATGAAGGAGGTAAAGTCTCCATCTTTCCTTGAGGCTGCATAATATTCCATAGTGTACATATACCACAATTTCTCCATTCTCTCCTTATATCTTTTGACATTATTTCCCCACTAAGATCTTCCAGCACAATGTTGACTGGAAGTAATAAGACCAGGCATCCTTATTGAAAACATTCAATATTTCACCATTTAGTATATTAGCTAGGTGATTTTCACAGGGACACATAGCAAGTTGAGGAAGTTCCATGATAGTCCTACCTTATTAAGAGTTTTATCATAAATTTATATGAACTATTATCAATTTTTGTATATGTATTGAAATACTCATGTGTTTCTTACTAGTCTTCAATTACATTAAAATTTATATATGACATTGATTAACTTTCAGTTATTAAATCAACCAATCTTGGGATAAATTATTCTTGGTCATAATAGAAAATTGCTTTTATACATTGCTACATTTAATTTGCTACTATTTTGTTAAGAATTTTTGTGTCTATGTTTATGAAGGATGCAAGTCTGTATTAGGCATTGGCATAACTGTTATAACTTTTCTGTAAAGAGCTCAAGATCTTTAAGGAAGTCAAGATGGTGGAACAGAGATCCAGTCATCATTCCTCCAATGAGAATATAAATAGAAAACATTATAAGGAAACATTCCAAAACTGAGGAGAGAAGTCCCTGGTCTTGCAGAATCAAGAGAAATCACACCAGCAAGTGAAATGGTCATTTCAAATTACACCAGTCCCTACATCAAGCCAGAAAAATGACACTCATGGGAAATTTTTCTAGATCTACTCACACACGTAAGTGAGATGAAGGAAGAAGGGGTGGACATTTGATTTACCCACTCATTCTTAAAAGAAGCCCATTGTGTTCCCATCCCATAAGAATCATTTGGAGTAACAAGAGGGCAGAGCCATCTTTGATAAATTGTGGTCAAAGAGGCAGATGCTGAACATAACAATTAGTATGCTTATCATGCCAGCTGCTCAACGCTCTAGTCAGTGGGAATGCCACATTAAAGAGACTAACTGGTACTATCATGCTTTGGAGGGAACATAATCTGCAAGAAGGTCCAAATTCCCGGTTGGATTTTCTACAAATCCTGTGGAGGTTCCCATGATCTAAAACAACTAGAAGGTCACGATTAAGTTCTGTTGCTCACTTAAATATTCCCCATTTTGAAAAATAGTGGCAGGACAGCAATAAGATTCCATAAAAGTTTAAGTTCTGGTGTTCACTAGAAGTCTTCCTCAAAACAAGAAACAATGGCAGAGGAATTATTTAGTTCTAGAGCAGTGTTTCCACTCCAGAGTTCAGTATAAGTCTTTCCTTAGGCCAGGAAACAGTGACAAGGCAACAAGTTTGTTTTAATGCAATGTTTTGGCTTCTGTTGCTCACTGTAAGTGCTCCCCGAATAATACAAAACCACAGGCCAGCATTTAACTTAATCTCCATGGTAACCACAATGCAAAAACCTGTAATAGACAATGCTAAAAATACATAGCACAGAATCAAAACATACTACTAAAAGAAATCCCATGACCACAAAGACAGACAGTAAGAAAGGAGAAAGAAAACATCTATAAAACAGTCAGAAAATTGGTAACAAAATAGTAGTATCAAATCTCTACCTCTACTAAAAATACCAAGTTTAAATGAATTAGATTTTCCATTTAAGAGACATGGATTGGCTAAATGGATTAGAAATAAACAAAAATAAGACTCACTATATGTTGTCTATAAGAAACTCACTTGAGCTATCGACTGAAAGTGAAAGGATAGAAAAAGATATTCCATATATAAGGAAACCAAAAATGAAGCAGAAGTGGCTACGTTTATTTCAGACAAAAGAGACTTTAAGTCAAGAGTGATTGCAAAAAAAAAAAAAAAAATAGACTTATATTACTTAAAGATAAAGGGGTTGATAGGGCAAGAGTAAATAACAACTATAAATATATATGGACCCAACATAGGAACAACCAAATACAATAATAATGCACCTAAAGAAGAGATTCACAAAAATACAATAATAGTAGTGAATTTCAAAACTTAGCTTATAGCAATAGACAAATCATCAAGAGAGAAAATCAACTAGAAAACATAAAAGTTAGACTGCACCCTAGCCAAAACAAACCTAAAAGTTACTTACAAAACATTGCATCTAATAGCTGCAGAATACATATTTTCCTCCTTAGCACATATTATGGAATATTCTCCAGAATAAAGTATATGTTAGATTACAAACAAGCCTTAACAAATCAAAAATTTTCTTAAAAATCCAAATTACATAAAGCATATTTTCTATTATGAAATAAAATTAGAAATCAATAACAGAAGAAATACTGGAAACTGTACATATTCATGAAATTTAAATAGGTTCCTGATCAAAAAATTAAAAACTAAATAAATCTACGAGAAAATTAGAAATATTCTTAAGACATATAAACACAGTACAACAAAACTTGTGAGATTCAGCAAAAGGAATTCTTTGAGGGAATTTTATAACAATTAATACATCAAAAGCACCCCAAAATAATTCTACTAAACTACTTAACCATGCACTTTAAGGAACTAGACAAGCAAAAGCACACCATCCTAAAATTAGTAGAAAGAAACATACAGTAAAAAATCAAAGCATAAGTAAATAAAATTTGGAAAAAATAATACAAAAGATAGATATAATGAAAAGATGATTTTTGAAAAGACAAAATAGAAGAAACTTATAGACTAAGATAAAAAGAAAATATACAAATAAATAAGATCAGAAATGAGAAATGAGACAATTTAAACTGATACCACAAGAAACACAAAGGATCACTAGAAACCAGTATGAACAATTGTACACCAACAAATTGGACACCTAGAAGAAATGGATAAATTTCTTGCCATGTACTATCTACCTAGACTGAATCATGAAGAAATAAGAAACCTAAGCAAATCAATAGTGAGTGAGGAGCTAAAATTTGTCATAAAAAGTCTCGCATTAAAGACAAGCCCAAGATCTAACAGCTTTACTGCTGAGATCTACCAAAATATTTAAAGAACTGCTTCTACTATAATTCTACTTGAACCATCACAAAACACTTAATGTGAGGTTGCAAATTCATTCTATGAAGCATGCATTAGTCTGACACCAAAACCAGACAAGGCTACAACAAAAAAGAAAACTACAGACCAATAACACTAGTAACACTTGTGAACATAGACAGAAAACTCCTGATCAAAATACTAGCAAACTGAATTTAAGAAGATATTAAAAAATAGTTTATCATGATCAACTGGGATTTATCTCAGGAAGGCAATTATGTTTTGCATACACAAATCAATAAACACAATACATCACATTAATAGAACCAAGAGCACAAGCCATGTGATTATTTCAATAGACGCCAAGAAAACATTCAATGAAAGTCAACATCATGTAATGAAAGAAAATTTTAACACCTTGAGTATAGAAAGAATGCACCTCAAAATGATAAAGGTAGAATACACAATTAAATTTCATTTCTTATAATTAAAGAAATGAAAGTTCTCTACAATGAACAGCATAAAGCACTTATGAAGGAAATTCAAGATGATACAGATGAATGGAATGATAATGCATACTCAATGGATAAGAAAAATTAATGTTGTTTAAAAGTCTGTACTACAACAATCTGTATCAATATCCCAAAAGCTTTTTTCACATAAATTGACATAACAATCTTTAAATTTGTATGGAGGCACAAAAGACTTGTAAGAATTGTAGAAATTTGAACAACAACAAAAAAATTGGAGGCATCACACTACCTGACTTGAAAATATACTACAAAAGCTATAGCAACTAAAACAGTGTGGTATTAGCAACAACAGCAACAACAACAAAAAAAAAAAAAAAAAAAAAAAAAACAACCCAGACACAGACCACTAGAACAGAATAGAGAACCCAAGTTAAATCCACACATTTATAACCAAATCATTTTACACAAAAGTACCAGGAACATACATTGGGGAATGGAAAGTCTTTTCAATTATTGATGTTAGGAAAATGGATATACAAATGCATAGGCGTGAAAAAAGACCCCTCTCACCAAATGCAAAAATCAAATTAATTTATATTAAAATCACTAGTAACTTCAATCAAAAATGATGAAGGGGAAATAACCACTGATGCCACAGAGATACAAGCCATTATCTCTGAATACTACCAGAAACTTTATGCCCAGAAATTTGAAAATGTGAAGACAATGGTTCAATATTTGGAATCACATCCTCTCCCTAGACTTAGCCTAGATGAAATAGATCTCCTGAACTGACCAATTTCAAGCACTAAGATCCAAGAAACAATAAAAATCTCCCAACAAAAAAATGCCCTGGTCTGGAGGGCTTCACACTAGAATTCTATCAAACCTTCAAAGAAGAGTTTATTCCTATATTGCAGAACTATTCCAAAAAAATTGAGGAGGAAGGAATCTTCCCTAACATGTTCTATGAGACAAACATCACCCTGATACCAAAACCAGGAAGACCCAACTAAAAAGAATTTCAGACCAATTTCACTGATGAATATACATGAAAAAATTCTAACAAAATCATAGCCAATAGATTACAGCTTATCATCAAAAAAGTCATACATCAGCATCAAGTAGGTTTCATCCCAGGGATACAAGGCTGGTTTAGTACACGCAAGTCCATAAACATTATTCAACGTATCAACAGAAGCAAAAACAAAGCCTACATGATCCTCTCAATAGATGTAGAAAAAGCATTTGATAAAATCCAGCACCTTTTTCTAATTAGAACACTGAAGAGTTTACCAGGGGGCCTCAAACTTTTTAAATGGGGCCAGTTCACTGTCCCTCAAACCATTGGAGGGCCAGACTGCAGGCCCTGGGATGAGTGGGCTGTTAAGCAGGACAGGCAGTGGTAGCAGAAACACCCGGCCGGCGGGATAAATGTCCTTGGTGGGCCGCATGTGGCCTGTGGGCCATAGTTTGAGGACGCCTGATTTAAGCTTAGGTGAAATCGCCCTCTCTTTTTACAGTTGAATGGTATTCCATAGTATACATATACCAAAATTTATTAGTCGTTTTATGTTCTGAAGTGCACTTGGGTTGTTTCTTAATCTTTGCAATTGTGAATTGGGCTGATATAAACATTTGAGTGCAAATGTCTTTGGTAATTATTTTTTTGGGGGGTGGGATTTTTCACGAAGTCTTTCCTTAAACTAATAACACCAACATTTTCCCCACAGTTTATTTTAGAGTTTTTATTGTTTTATTTCTTAGATGTAAATGTTTTATCCATCGTGAGTTAATTTTGTAAGGGGTGAGAGGTGTGGGTCCAGTTTCATGTGGCTAACCAGTTCCTCTAGCACCATTTATTAAATACAGATTCTTTCCCCAGTGTATGCTTTGGTTTGCTTTGTCAAAGATCAGATTGTGATATGAAGCTGGTTTCATCTCTAGATTCCCTATCCTGTTTCACAGATCTATACCTCTATTTTTATGCCAATACCATGATATTTAGATTGCTACAGACTTGTAGTATAACCTGAAATCTGGTGACATGATGCCTCCAGACTGATTATTTCTTGTTTCATAGATTTTACATTTCTTGATTTTTGTCTCAAAACTTTCATGATGAGCCTTGTACTATACCTCCTTCCCAGGTGATATCAACTGTGGGAATTTGGGGCAGATGGGAAGCAATTGAACATGCCTGAGACAGGCAGCATTGAGGCTTTGCATTCTTAATGGCAACCCTCATCTCGATGTCTAAATCAAACTCAAAATAAAGGATTTTAGTTGAAAGCACTAAAGCATTATGTGTTAGTGACAGTAAATAGGCTCTTCATGTTATCTTGCCTTTCTAAAACTAATTGAGTAAACATAGCCCACAGGACTTTCCTTCTGCAGTCTTTTTGCTTAACAATTTTGGCTGAGAAAATTTCAGTCCTTTTTGCGAAAATATCCCAAAAATCTAAAACATAATAAATAGCCAGAGTACAAAGTTCACTAAAACCCTGCCGCATGTTTCTCTATACCAGGATCACTGGCTATAAATACAGCAGTGTTATTGATTCTTACGGGTGTGCTTTTGTTCATTATTTTGACATTTAGAGAGCATGGTTTATTTCTTCCCTATCGTAGGTCTGTTTTTTAATTCTTGAAAAATGACAAACTTTATGGTATTTGAGCTTTCTTTTTGGCATAAACAGATGCAATATCCAACTGTGTCAATCTTTGTTTAGTTCTTTTAAAAGCCTCAGCACAACTCAAAGACATTGGAACAGAAAATAGTTCATTTATGTATGCTTACAGAAACACAAGGACCTGTCCATTTTCTAACCAAGATCTATAATTTTTAGGGTTCATTTTTCATGTTTTCAATCATTTTTTTCCTTTACTTGCTCCTGTTAAAGACATGAGTTTCTCTTACCACATTAAAATACATAGCTGATTGTTCTTCTCAGGATGGCATTCTGCTTCTTTGTCTCCCTTATTCTAGCAAAAGGTTGACAGTACTCATCCTATGCTTATATATAAGGCTAGGAATACATGCCTATCACATCTATGTATAAGTCACATTTAGCTAATCACCACTCCCACTATTATTTAGTGTATGACCTAAACCTAGCCATGGACCATACTTGGTCCCCTCTGAGAGCTCATGATTTCTATTACCTCAAATTATTTAAGTTGATTTCATCATCCCAGAAAATTTTTCCTTTGAACTTGAACTTAACTCTTTGGTTATCCTTTTGCCTTTTTTTCCCTTCTCTCCCTCTCATCCTCCACTCCACATCAAGGCCTTGACCTGTGGCATGCTATGACCTTCACTGATTTTCAACCTGCCTTTCTCTCTGTAGAAGATAACATCACTTCAGGATGCTTCAGTAAGTGCCTCTGCTCATGTATTTCCTCAAATTGTTCTCTATGTTTTAATTAGATCTAATTCTAGTTCATCATCATTTTTCCACACATTTCTGCTATGCTTTCACACTAAGGACATACATTCAATATGTCCTCACATAGAGATGGAAGGGAAAAAAATCACAACAAATCTGGCTTCCAGAATGAAAGGAGTGACAATAAAATGGTATTCCACACAATGCTTAAGTCATGGAAACATTCTCCGTATAGTTTCTCAGGCCCAGTAATCATTCTGTTGATCCTAGTTCTAATTCCTTTCTTCTCACTAATATCTTTTCTTTTCTTTCCCACTGCCACATTTATTTCACATTTTCTAAATCATTGCTTTTATTTGATCCCGCAATCCATTGTTAGACATCTACCCAGAAGAAAAAAAGATAATTTTATCATAAGGACATTTGCACTAAGATGTTTGTCACATCTCAATTCACAAATACCCAAATAGGGAATCAATCCGAATGCCCATAAACCCATGAATGGATTAATGGACTGTGGTACATGTATACCATTAAACACTATTCAGTCGTGAAAAGATGGAGACTTTACATCTTTTGTATTGACCTGGATAGAGTTGGAGAACATTCTCTTTAGTAACTATCACAAGAATGGAAAAGCAAGTATCCAATATATTTAATGCTATATGAAGTCAGCAGATGATCTGATACATACCCACAAAGAGAAAAACTCAATTTCATTCAAGTTGGCAGGAGGGGAACAAATGAGGGGGAAGGAGGATGGTGTTCACTCACCTGCTGAGCACAAGGTAAGGGTACACAGCAACCTCCTGGGTGAGCAGCACAACCTCGCAGGGACCTCACCTAATAAACATGAACATTACAACTTAATCGTTTGTACCTTCATATTAATCTGAAACTAAAAACAAATAGTGCAACTTAAAACTTAAACTGGGTGTCTGGTCTGACTTGTAGTGTGTCCTGTATAACATTGCCTCAATAGCCTCCATTAAGCTCATTTTTTTCTTGTTCAAAATTCTTCATTTGCTTTTCACAGGATAACAGAGAAATTTCACCTTTTTAATCCACTGTTTCTCATTCAGGGAGGTTTTGTCCCCCCTTCTCCACGGGTACATCAATAATGTCTGGAAACAATTTTAATTACCACACCTTGGGGTAGGGGTGCTAGTGCATCTAACGGGTAGAAAGCAGTGGTGCTGCTAAATAGCAGTGGCACAGAAGGGCCACCTCCACAAAAAAATACCCGGTGCATTATGTTACCAGTGCCAAGGCTGAGAAACCCTGCCTGAATGTAATATATTATCTCACCCGAATTTGCATTGATGGTACCTTTGCTATTGTATCATCCATTATTCTTCAACATCGGCCTCCTCTCCTTCTGTCCCTCAGCCTGGAAACAACTTGAAACGTTTTAGTCTCCCTGCCAGACAAGCAGGCTCCTTTCTCTGCCTTTGGACATTTTTTAAAAAATCTTTTTAATCTTCTCCTTCATGAAACGTTAATAGAGCCACCATGTTAAACAGTAATTCCCTTTCTCCTATAATGTTGAAAATGTAAGCCTTAGCTAGAGGACCTTATCCTCTGGGGCAAATCATTAGTTTCAGAAAAGCCCAATCATGCCCTCAGAAAGTAACCTACATATTGAGACAAAAACCATCTAGGACATTTTAAAATGTGGGGGAAGATTTAACTAGGAGATATTCACATAGAATTACTGTATCTGATACTTAGATGGAAGAATTTCTAAATCTATCAGAGCTTTTTCTTTGAACTCAGAAAATCACTCCCTATGAAGCCCAATGGCCAATTCTCAGCTCCTATCTTTTCCTAGTGAAGGTCTTTAAGGTAGAGACTGTCATCTTCAGCATGGGAAGATCATCTTAGATGACAACAGGTACACATGTAAAACTGACTCTGTGCCGATCTAGCTTTACAAATAATACAAAATTTCTCTCCAGTGTTCTGAATCCAATGAATGATGTCCATACTCTGAAATGTGTCTGTGAAACAGTTCATACATTGTCATTGTAATGAGCAAAGGCATTCATTATTCTGCAATTGAGTATGTAGGATGATAGCTCTAGGGAGTTAGCTGCCCTGGGCATTTGGTTTAGAGCTCAGGAGGATTATAGACTTTTAGTGAGCACAGCATAGAGAAGAAGTCTCTTCTCCTAACATTTATGCACTGTGTGACCTGGAACTTTGATTGAAGTGCCAGAAATTGTAATGGAACACCTGATGGACCACTCAGATCTGATGACAAAAAAATCATCACCTGGAATGAATGTGGGAAGTGGTTTATAATCAGATTTATAATCAGGCTTTTGTTCAGTGTTCTAGCAATTTTTTTTTTTTGGTGGAACAGATGTTATAAGAAATTATTTAAAAAATAATAATGTTACTCTTCATAGTGGGGGTCAACAGAGAAGAAAGTTCTTGGTTTTAAGAGCAAGAAGTTAGGAAGCAAATGAAGGAATTGAGGCACTCTTGTACATCAGAACTGGAGCAGAGCACAGAAAAATTGAAATGTGGCCATGAGCTTCCAACAGTGCTTGGAGACCAGGCCACCCCCTGGTCCATGGCATGGGTCCTCTTGGCCTCAGTGTAGCCAAGGAAAATTCAGAGCCCAGGCGCTGGGCTGAAGCCTGAGGGTTATGAGATGATCCTGCCTGGAGTGTTTGCAGACAGGGGACCTTATGACTGAAGAAAAGGGAAGTTAGAGCCATTGACAAAAACTGATGAAATGATGAGCTATAGAAGAGAAGCTGAATTAAAGAGTAAAAGAGGGACTAATTGAAAGAACGTAGAACACTGGGCTTACCAAAGGCTGCATGCTTGAAACACAGAAAGAATTTTTCAACATAGGAGTGCTCATAACTCATATCACATTGGTGGAATCAGAATCTTTATAGGTGAGAATGAGGTAAATACTTTGGTCCCTCTGATGACGGTAATATGCCTCAGGATTGGGAATCAATGCACTCAAAGTTTGTGAATCTTGACATGTCAAAGACAAATGAATGAGGATTAGAAAATAACAGAGTGGAAGAAATGGATTAAAGTACCTATGATGATGAGAGGGAGTAGGAGAGAGTGAAATATTTGAACTTGAGATTTAATTATTAGGGCAGCTTAAGGTCACTGAACTGAAAAGTGAAGTAATTGAGAGATTGGTGTGTTGGATGGTGAACATATCACCTTTATGGCAAGCAGAGGCAGTGAGTTTTTAAATGATGCAGTGAAAGACAAGCCGTGATGTGACAAATTAATTTTTTGAAAGCCCTGGGATGTAAGAGACAATCTAATAACCACTTTTGTTTGGTTTTCTAGAAGTTGCAGATGGTTTTGTAATGATAAGGAGGTGGTGTTTATTTACCTGAGTAATGTTTTTTTTTTTGTTTTGTTTTTTTGGCATAGTACAAAGGGGGTTTGCCCTATAACAGTTAATTTCCTTGGTAAATTTGGAAGCATCTGTTACACTAAGACCCACACAAGTACCAAAGTCTAAAAGGAAAAAGAAAGTTAATCACGAACTGTAAGAAATTCTACCTACAAGAATTTCAAGTTAATAAGCTCAAGGTCAGTTGCTTAAGTTCTATAGACAAAATCAGTAGCACCACTGCTAGTTGTGACAAGCAATCCCAAGCTCTGAGTGGACAAATACCAAACATTTAGTGGGTTTTTTTTTTTTTGAGACAGAGTCTCACTCAGTTGCCCAGGGGGAGAGTTCCATGGCATTGTAGCTCGTAGTAACCTCAAACTCTTGGGCTCTAGTGATCTTCTTGCTTCAGCTTGCTAAGTAGCTGGGACTATAGGCACCTGCCACACACCCAGTTATTTTTTTTTAGAGACAGGGTTCTTACCTTTGCTCAGGCTGGTCTCAAACTTCTGAGTTCAGACAATCTACTTGCCTCAACCTCCTAGAGTGTTGGGATTACGGGCATTAGCCACTGCGCCTGGCCATGTTCATTGTTCTTTTAACTCACATTCCAGTTCAATGGGGGGAGGATCTGAGTGAGGGCCTAGGCTGCCCTTAGTTGGTCATGGAGACAGGCTCTTCATCTACTGGCTCCACCGTCCCTGTAGAGCTGCCTCCTGGATCCCTGCTGCATTCCGCATAGCCAATGTCCAAAGAGGAAGACCTTGTAGGATCTCATAAGAGGCTTGGAAGTGAGGCCAGAGTTTTTGCTCATTTGCCTTTGATTTGGAAACAGAATGGACAGGTGGCCAAGTTGGGAGCAGGAAGAGAAAAGGAGACTATTAATGAAAACCTAGCATTTTTTGTCACACCACATAACTTTAGGCAGGTGTCTTACTGTCTCTAGGCCTCAGTGATCTTATCTGTAGAGGTTTTTACAAGAGTTAATGTGTAAAATACTTAAAATATTGTCTGGAACATAGTAATCACTAAATATATATTATGTAATAGTGTTGGAATATACATAGAATAATGTATCAGCTACCATATCTTGTACAAACCTTAGTGCTTAGAAAGATTCCCTAACCTTCCTGCTCCCTTACACCACTGTGAGGTAGATACAATTATTAAATTTTATGAAGGAGAAATGAACACCAGCTCACACAGCCAGTAAATGGGAATACTGGGAAAGAAACATAGAACAATCTGGGTCTGACTCAGGTTACTTATGCATGCAATTTTCTAATGGCTAAGGAATTCTCTGTGTGTGTAATGTGTATGCTTGTGTGTTGTGTGTGTATGTGTGTGTGCAAGCAGAGTACAGTCTCTATGCCTATGTGTCTCTATAAATAATGTAAGATTGCTCCCCAGGGTTTTACAGCCAAAGAATGATGCTCACACCCAGCAAAACTTTTGCCAAACAGTTCATGTATTTTAATTGTAATGTGTAAATGCATTCATCATTTCAGAATTGACTGTGCAGAGTGATAGTGAAAATGCCTGTGAACAAAGTTTAATTAAGAATAAGTGATATAACCTACAAATTATTTTTAAGTTAAAAAAAATGCTACTGAGAAAAATTATTTAGTTAACTATGTGTAGTATTCCTGCAAGGAGAAATCTGAAGGGCTTCAGTGCTAATATTCTGAGCACTCTACTGCAGTTGAAATGAATAGAGCAATTATAACAAGCTTTGAACATGACACACTGCTAAGAATAAGAGAGAGCCCTTTGAGCTTTCAGGTTACCCAAGGCAATTTGTTTGTATGTATTTTGTAAATGGACAAGAATAGGATAAATATACTGGGTCGACTCTGACTTGTTCTCTCTCTCTCACCCCCACACATGTGCATGCACAATATTCTGGACTTAAGAAATTCTTCTGTACCTATGTATTGGCCAAACTGTTTTTTTTTTTATTTTCTATGATTTCATTTTATTTTTATGACTTCTTTGTCCATTCTTTCAGATGATAGTTAAGACTACTCTTCAATAGTACAAGACTGATTTTTGTAACAGTGTGAGTTGGCAAAACTTGCATTGGCTGTAGATGCCAAGAGGTTGATCTCTTTAGTTTTAAAGTATCCCAGGAGCGACAGGAACATCCAGAACTCCTCTTCCATTTAACCCCATGTGCCATTCCAATGTCATAATTTTCTAAAAAAAGAAAAAAGGGATAGTGTGAAAATATTATGAAATAATATTGCAAATATTTTCCAAATTCGAAGATATGGCAAAGCACTGACCATCACTTCATTTTGCATTTTGTCATAGAAGATTGCTATTCCTCCCTCCCAGCATAGCCTTGCAATGCTGAGGAAGCATCAGATAACGTAATCTGATAGGAGAATACACAAATTTGTGTGAAACTCGATCATAGTGTGACAGATCATCTAAGTAGAACCGCATTTAAACCCACAAGCAGCAGATGGCAGTCAGTAAAACTCCCCAGACCACCGGGCAGCCCCTCCTCCCTCCATAGCAATCCCCTCATTCAGTTTCTATTCACTGAATTGTTGTGTTTTCATGGGATCACTGTTGTCTTCCCATTATTTATTTTTAAAAGTGTGTTTATGCAAGGGCAGCGCCTGTGGCTCAGTGGGTTGTGTGCTGGCCTCATGTACCGAGGGTGGCAGGTTCAAACCTAGCCCTGGCCAAACTGCAACAAAAAATAGCTGGGTTTTGTGGCAGGCACCTATAGTCCCAGCTATTTGGGAGCCTGAGGCAAGAGAATCGTCTAAGCCCAGGAGCTGGAGGTGGCTCTGATGTCTGATGCTGGGCACTCTACCAAGGGTGATAAAGTGAGACTGTCTCTTTAAAAAAAAAAAAGTGTGATTATGCTTTTCATCTGTCCAACTTTGAAAAAAAAAAATGAACATTCCGTGTTTATTTGGTACTGGGTTACGTATTTGTGCCATTATTGTAATGTAATTGCCATTAAATTCATGGCTTATTTATTGAGTTTTCATCTCCTCAAAAGATGTTTTTTTTAATGAAAAAAGTATAGACTTCTAGACTCAATCCACGTTTTTTACTCCATTTTTTTTCTTTATGTTTTTCCTGTGCTGATTTGAGGGCTTTATTTTTTTCCATTCCTAACAGTAACTTCAAGTATCAGTTCTTTCATAAAATGTGTGAATTCTACAGATTTGTCCACTGTGGAAGCTTCTACTTCCACACTTACCTGGATGTGGAAAATACAATGAACTTTAGAGAACTGGGAGGAATTTGACATAATACGCATATCCACAAAATGAAAACACCTAGATAGCGTACCTGACCTAAATGTAACATTCATTAAAGACCAATTATGAACCCTGATAATTTTTCTATTTTTTGGTGTGTGGACTACTCACCACGGTAAGTTTGCAATACTTCTAGGAGCCAGAATTACTGTTGTACGCTTCTTCTTAGCTTTGAGGTAACTAATGTAAGATACACAGTTTAAAAGGGTGAGGTGAGCAAGTGCATTATGTAGAAAGACAGTGTTCTACAAAGTGGCGGTAAGTGCTGAATTCCCAGGACTGCAGAGAGGATGGGACCCAGGAGAGAGGCTGCTGCTTGGCAGTTACCTGCACAAACACCCAAGTCTGCCCTTTCCATTTTGCCCTCTTGTTCGCATCTCTTTTACCTACTATTCAGTAAGTAATTGAAAAGAAAAGATACAATCTTGCTTTTAATTTCTACACCCTTTCACATCTGGGAAGTGATAAAAATACACCAGAAAGTTGAGATGTGTATCTAGGGGAAAAGGACAAGAGCACATGAAGATGGGGAGTCACTTTTTGTCACTTGCCCTTATGGATGGAGGTGTCTGTGATCTGAGCTCCTAAGAGAGAGCTTGCTGCTTGGATCTCAGGAAACAACTCTAATGGTAAATATTTCTAGAACTGTCTGTAGTAGCTGAATAACAGATAATCTTTTCCATACTGCCTTCAGTAATTATAAAATCCACTAATGCACAAAATGGGAGGCCTGGAGTTAGCACAGGCTCAGGATGCATTGAGCACCTGCTTTTCCACTTCTGTTCTGCAGCCTACATTGTCGGCTGTACATAAAACTTGTTCTCTTTTTCATAAGATAACTTATATTGAGAACGTTGCTTGGTGCTTTGTTGATATCCTCAGGGAACTAGAGACTGTGTTCATTTAGCGCACAAAAATACATGTTTTCTCAAATCTTGTAGCAATTTTGTCTTACATTTCTTTGTCCTGAATTCAGTCACGTTTATTTTTTTACCAAGTGTTTTCAATAGGATTATCTTTACACTAATCAGGTGCCCTGTGAGCTGTTTCCCAAATGGCACTTTTTGTGACTGAATGACAATGCTCACTGTGCTCATAATAATGTTCTATATTATGTCTTTGATTAATTTCCCTACTTATAATTTGAATGCCATTATTTCTGTTATATAAAATGCTATTCTTTCTTATATATAAAACATAAATTTAAAACTAATTGATAAGGTTACTAGCTAACTTTAGAATTTTTCAGGTTTTAGATACTTGCCAATTCCGAAATAGTTGAAATTCCAAGAGTTTGGCGGTAAAAGTATTTTGATTCAAAATTTAACTTCTGTGCAATTGCTAAAAAATCTTTTAGTTATGTATTGTGATTTCAAAGGCAGATACATATAGACCATCTTATTAGAATGGAATAAATTGTCTACTTTTAGGGAATACATTCATAAGAAACAGTCAAATTCCACTGTCCTATAGAATATAAAAATTAAATATCATCAGTACTGTATTGTTAAATTCCTGAATTGTTTTTAGGAGAGTGAATTTGAATTTCATAGTAATCACATAAGCACTGAAGTATATTTTGGGTTATATGAGGTAAAGAAATACTAAGATCTTGGGGGATTATGATGCTTATGCAGGATTATGCTGAATATGTGAATTCAGCTTATTCCTTAATCTCTTGGGATTCTTAAAAAATACAGTGCAATGCACAATACATATATTGTAGAGGACGCCAAGAGCCAGATGACCTCTGAGCAAGATGATTTGCAGCTGGGGGTGTGGATCCTCAGGCAATTCATCCACAGTGTTCATTGTGGAGAAAGAGCCTGAGCCTGTGGGGATCTTTAGGCACCCAGTCATTGTTTAATACTCCCCTCACCTGTTGTCTCAATAAAGGCTACTATGGAGGTTGCTCGGGGCTTACCCTGTAGTCAAGGTTAGCCTGCCTCCTGCACGCTTATATTTCTAATCCATGTCACACCTGGTTCCTTCCTGCGGCCATTGAGACCAGGGGCATAGGGGTTGTGACACATATGATGAGAGATTCTTGGATTTATAATCCGCAGACTTTTAAAAATGTTTTATTACTTCTTTCCAGAAGTAAAACATAATGATATTTTTCTGTTTTATTATCAATAAGAAAGTTATTTATTTGTTTTGATTTTTTAAAATTATACAATGTCCCTTACTTTACCACCTACCTGTGAAGAAAATGGTCTGAAGAATTGTAGGAAGCCTCCTAAAGGAGCAGAGATGCCTTAATGATCTTTACTATTTATTTTTAAAATGCTGAGTACATATTAACACATAGGTATTAAGTACCTACTTTGTACTTAGTACAATTCTTGGCATTGAAAATAGTCAGCATGTAAGACTTTGTGTTTCCTCTAAAGGCTCTTGAAAACTATAGAGAAAAACATTAACACATGCATGCAATATAGCAATGGAAATAACATTTTACTACAACAGTGAGAAGGTTAAGTTATGGTATATACTTAGAAGTGAAATTGCTTGATTAGGAGATATACACACCTGCAAATTCATTGCCTTTGAAAACTCTTATAACAGTTCATGATCCAAAAACAAAAGGAAAATAAGTTTTAATTGCATTAAGATATCTATTAATATAAAACAATAGGTTGTAATTAAGTATTTAACTCCAGAAGTAAGAATAGACTAATGAAAAACCCACCTGGAATATGACAAAAAGTATTTCTATAGATAAATAAAATAATAATAACAAAACTTAGAAAATAAAATATCAGAATCAAGTAGAATTTTCTTATTTTATTCAGGTGCTAGCTATCCTGGCCTCATTCTGTTCTCAGAATTCTCCAACATATCCCTGCTTCAGCGTTTACATGGCTAAGGTAATGGATTCCTGCGCCAGTCTCTCTGGGTGGGAAGCAAATCTCACTGTGTATCTTTAAAACAGAGGTATTTGTGGTATCAGTGTCCTATAACCAGTGGTGGTGAAACAGGTAACACAGAGTGAGTGAGACCCAGAGCCCCGCAGGGCACACAGTGAACACGTTATGTCCTTCCTGGTCCTGCGGTTCCCAGTGTGGAGATGAGCCCTGAGACTGAGTGGAGCAGTGATGGAGTGAGCAGATACAGACCAATCACACACACAGTTACTACAGACACAAGAAAGAAGCTACACGAACTGAAAATGGAGAAGGAAGCCGCACAAAATGACACAAAGTGAAAATACATCCCACAGAGAGGGGAAGGAGTCAGTATCCCTCAGCCAAGAAAGACCCCAGACAGAGCAGAGCTCACTCTGAGTTTTTTAAACTCGCTGGTTTCTCCTGCCTTTCTCCTGGAAGGATTACTTGCTGTTTCCCGCCTTTCGGGGGATTGACAGGTTGAGGTTCTAAGTATAACAGGTTACATGACAGATTACATAACAGGTTGGTTTATGTAAGTTTCCCTTTCTACTACTTGTCTTCCCCAGAATCCTTCACAAACCCCCCTAGTACTATGCTAATTAGATGGAGATGAGTTCTAGGTCAGTTAAAGGTCACTGGAGCTCCTCATGGTGTAGGTCCCCACCTGGGAATACTTCCTAGCCAAATTTTGGTTCCTAGCTACAACTCTGTTCCCATTCTCCGCCTTTACCCTCTTCCTTGCCACCTGCTTACCCTCTGCCAGACCTAACAAACACTCAGTAAACATCAGTCAATAAAGAGCTCCAGTGTGGAAATATAGTTAAGATTATGTATTCTAGAGCCAGATGCCTGATCCCTGCTTTTTGGAGACAAGTCAGTGCCCGCAGACCTCAATTTTTACATTGTGATCAGATGCATAACAGTACCTACTACATAGGGATATTGAAAGAGTCATCTAAAATAATGCAGATAAAATATTTAGAACAATGCATGACACATACTAAGAGCTAACTGTAGCAACAGTTAATATTTGTTATAGCCATTGTTATTTTGGCCCATTATCTCCCTTTATAAATTCTTCTATTTCATTTGAAATACGTTTCTTTCTTACTGTCCAAATACGTTTCTTTCTTACTGTCCAAATCTAAGTTCACATAGAAATTTTTTTATGCCCAGAATAAATGTGTTGTTAGGGCTAAAGAAGGCAGAGTTTTGGATGAGTGTTTTAAAAATAATTTTGTTGCTGTGAAGGGCGAAAGAAGCTGAAATTTTTATACTTACTTTCAAGTTGTTTTATTTCAAATAGTATATGAGTGAATGACCCATAGACCACAGTGCTTACCGCTGAAATTAGCCCTGTTGATGACTTGATTAAACGTCTCTCTTCCATCAGCCATAGTGTCTTACGGAATTTTTTTTTTTTTTGACAGCTGTTTTATTTCCTTCTCATCATTTTCTTATCTAAAACTATCTTTCTTAATAGTTAACTTTTTTGTCTGTCTTTTCCCTTGTATGTGAGCTCTCTGAGAGAAGAATTTTATCTGTTATATATCTACATGCCTTCTAAATTGACTGAAACAGTGTAGGTACTCAATATTTTTAATTGTTTTGGAACCATTTAGATTTACAGAAAAATTGCAAAGATAGTATTCAGAGTTCCCATATGCTCCACACCCACTAACCTTTTTTGCTAATATCTTGTAACATAAATTTGTTATAATTAATAAGCCCATATTAATACATTATAATTAGCTAAAGTCCATACTTTGTTCAAATTTTCTCATGTTTAACCCAATATACTTTAATATTCCAGGATCTCATTGGATAATCTTTATTTTGCTTAGTCTTCATGTTTCTTTAGGTGCCTCTTGGCCAGAAAATTTTGCCAGGCTTTTTGTTGTTGTTGTTGTTTTGGATGACCTTGACATTTTTTGAGGAATTTTGGTCCAATATTTTCTAGAATGTTCCTCAATTTGGGATTTTTTGATAACTTTTTTTATGATTAGGCTTGATAATATGTTTTTGCAGATTATTTGCTGCTGGCATATAGAAATGCTACTGATTTCTGTATATTGATTTTGCATCCTGCAACTTTCTTGAATTTGTTTATCAGGTTTAATAGGTTTTTGGTGGAGCCTTTAGGTTTTTCTAAATATAATATTTTATCATCTACAAACCTGGATAGTTTAGCACTTTTCCAATTTGGATGCCCTCTTTGTCTTTCTCGTCCATAGGCAAAAGTATAAACCCAGAAACAGACTTTGTTTGCACTTTTCACAAAAATTACCTGAAAACATATAGATTTAAATGTGAAATGCTTTCCTAAAATTGCTATTTTGAATTATTAGTTAGATATCTCACATTTCTCAGTCTCATTAAAGTCAGTCTTTGGTTTCTTACTTTGTCTACTTGACGAGATCATGTTTCCTTATTTGCTATTGTCTCTGGTGAATGTAGTCTGTGCATTTAAGGATTAGCTATTTATCCACATCTTTTCTGTCTGATGCTTTTTGTTTTTTATTGGGTATGTTTACTCAGACATTGTCATCTACTTGTTGATTTTCTTTTTTTTCTACTTGGTCACTGCCTTTTATTCCTCCTGAGATGGTCACATCAACTTGGAATTGCCTTGGTTCTAATAGTCAGAATGCCACCTGACCCCAAAGGGAGAGATTCAAGAGGGAATATCTTGTTAGTATTTTAGCACTGGCTAAGGGCTCATGCACAGCATAGCACTGCTGAACACCTTCCCTTATTTGATGTGTCCTTTGGATAAGTTGCAAAACAGAGATTCCAGTACTGGAGGTGGTAGTTCTACCTCTTCCCTCTGTTTCTGGCTTCTACAGAAATATTTCTCCCTTCAGTACCAGTAGTGACTGGTACTTCCAATGTGTAGAGGCAAGGCAGATCTCCTGCCGGGGAATGGTTGTCTGTCTGGAGCTCACTTTCTCCAGTAGAGGGACCATGAGTCAGGAAGAAGTTTTTCACATGCTTGGTGCCAGGAAAATCAGGGGAAGGGGAATTGTGGATATAAAAAGTACAATTCTCTTATCATTTGCTCAGCTATTTCCACTTCCCTGTGGCCCTTGGCACTATTTAATCCTCATATTTGAGTACTGAGATACTGCTAGCCATAATCTCTATATTTGTGTTTAGCTTTCTGTGTCTGTGTGTGTGTGTGGGTGGGTGGAGGGACAAAGTCAGCTTGCTTCTCTGATGCTATTTTGGAATTTTAAGCCAAAATTCTATCTATTTTTTTATTTTTATTATCAAAGAGCTATAAACGTTAATCAGTTGACCATATTATTAGCATGTACAATAATGAGATATTTTACTACAGATGTCAATTAGTACAAAAACATCAATTACTTTCCTATAGGTTAGCACAAACTAATAAAATCATAACTAGAAAGCAATTCCATTAGTATTTTAAATGAGAAACAACCTATAGAAAATATGTACTAATTACCCCAAATAATGAATATCTACATGAAATGGAAAATATAAGCAAAAAATGTATAACTCAGAAATTGTAAAACTGCCAACTTCTATGTTGAAGGATTTATTTGACCCCCCCAAAAGGTAATAAATTTAAATGTAATGCACATATACATAGCACACACAATGTTTTTCACAACTTAGCACTTCTTATTTCTTTATTCCCATCAGAGTCAGTTTTTTCTATTATTTACTTTACATTAGCAACATTGGCATTAAATATTCTTGCTATAAACACTTTGTAGAAGTTTTAACTATTGACAATGTTGTGTAGGGTATCATTCAAAAAAGAAGTCTACTTTAGAAAAAAATTCTCCTTCAGATTAATCTATAAATTTGATAGAAGAAGTAATATGTAAATCTTAAATGTAATAACCCTAACTTCAGTTGAAACCCAAACATGGTTTCCCATGGTGCTTTTACAAACTAATCCTAAATTCCCAGTGGATAAGAAAAATGTCCAAGTGTATTTATAATAATTTAAAAGGTGTCTAATGTGGTAGAATTTTTACTCGCCATAGAAGACACAGTATAAATTAACAAAAATTAATGTAATGAGGTAATAGCATAGCCAAAAAATGACTTTCATCTAACAAATCTCCCATTTCAAATATGTTGGAGGATTATTTTTAGTAAAGTTCAGTATTTTTGTTATGTAGTTGATAAAACACAACTACTTTATCCATAAATGTAAACTTGTTTACAGATCAATTTAAGTGTAAGACTCAATTTATAAGACTAAGAAACTAAAAAAAAATTTTGAGGGAAAAATAGAATATATTAGTAAGATTAGAATAGAGGTGATATATTTAACATCAAAATAAAATGAATATGACACAATTGGCTAAAATTATTATATTAAAATTTAAACACTAAATTTATAAACAATTGATACATTAGGAAAACATCTTCCATATATATGTGAGAAAAATAATTAATATCCACAATATCTGAAAAATTTCAAAAAACTCCATTAAAGATACTATATATATTGATATATTAAAATAAAGTAAGATGTTAATATACACATAATATAAATTGAAATAACTGAGATTATAGGCTTTGACCTAATTCTCAATAATTTGTTTCATACAAAATCATCATTTTTATTCGAATCCTACTTTTTGTGATTTAAATTTTCTGCTTGATAATTTTTTGTGTTTTTGAATGTTCTAAAATATGGAAGCTGTAATTTTTATAAGAGCATGAATGTACTGTAAAAAAAGAAAAAAAGAAAAAAATCTGGCTTATAAGAAACATAATATGAATTTTGGTTTTATTATTTCTTACCTGTTTAGTTGGGAAAATTAATTAGACCCACAAATCTCGGTTTACTCATTTCTAAAATGGAAGTAGTCCAAAGGAAATAAGATTTTTTTCTTTTCTTTTCTTTCTTTTTTTTTGCAGTTTTGGGCTGTGGCTGGGCTTGAACCGCCACCTCTGGTATATGGGGCCAGTGTCCTACTCCTTTGAGCCACAGGTGCCACCCAGGAAATAAGTTATTATATAGACCTGCACCCAAATGTTTAGCATGGCACAATTCACAATTGCAAAGATAGGGAATGAACTTAGATGCCCAACAACTGATGAGTAAAGACAATATGGTGTATATTTACTATGGAGTACTATTCAGCCATAAAAAGGAATGAAATAATGTACTGGCAACAATACTTGAGACCATTATCCCAAGTAAAGTATCTCAGTAATGGAAAAACAAATACCACACATTACCAATTGTGACTAAATGATGTGTATATATATTCAAATAGACATTGAAAACTAAGGAGACAGGTAAGAGGGTTGAGTAACTAAGAATTACCTATTTGGTACATTATTCTGTACATTCTTCTGGTCATGGCAGAAAAGCCCTGATTTTGGCATTATACAATTTATTCATGCAACAGAAAACACTTGTCCTCTCTAAATCTATTGAAGTAAAAAATATAATAATTTGAGATAATAGTCTCTATCTCATCAGTCTATGGTTCAGATTGATATTAAATAATGTAATTAATAGATACTTTAAAAGAGCATTTTGTTTTCCTTTTCCTGTACTAGATACATAGATTTTTACCAGTATATATTTTCAGATCCAGGTTACATAGTTTACGTAAATAGCTTCAGATCAGTATTAACTTCTCCTTAACCTTTACTGGTTTCCACTGAGAGTGAGTTCACTGTGTTCACAAGATAAATAAAGGTCAGGAACCTGTTAACCTTTTAAAGTTTGCTTCAGATAATTTCCACATGGTAGAAGAAAAAGCAAATATAAAAAAGCTCAGCTTTTTATCTTCCCAAGCTGGCTCTAGAAGGAAAGAAATTCTGTTTTTGTTTAATTTTCAATTCAGTCATTGTTTGCCAATAAGGTAAGTTGACTTTTTTCTACTGATGAATAAAGAAGCACAACCTCCGTGCTCTTCAACTATTAAAAAAATGCTTAAAACTGTCAAAAAGAAATTACATTTTTTATTATCTTACTCACAGATATAACAATGTCTATCCAATTTGTATCAATTCTTTCAAGGAATTAATTTTCTATGCATATATTCATAGAAATATATACACACGTATATATGTGTTTGTGTATCTATGTGTATGGTATGCATATATGTGCCACTAAGAAAACATTTTATATTAAAAGGTATACATCTGGAGTCATGTCAGTTTTCCCCTTAATTTAGAGTGTGACATTAAACCACTTGGACTTTCGCCTTGAGTGAATTGGACTGATAATTTTTATAAAACCTATTTCCTAAGATAATTGTCTATATTTTACTAAGTTGATTAGATAAGCTGCTTAAATTTAGTAGTGTCATTAGTAGCCAGATGAGCACTCAGTTTACTAAATATAAATATACATATGTAAATGTCAGAATGTTTATATTTTTGTCTCCAAATATTTCCCATCATGACTTACACTTCTTTGAAATTTTAATGAAATCGAATCTCCCACAAGCTGTATTTATTTTGTTCTTCTAATGAATATTCCATTTGTTTCCTCAATGGTCCAAAGGTGTATTTCAACTGATGCAAACTGATGTCTCTCAAACTTTTAAAAATCAGTATTTTAATTATATTATATTTTAAAACTTTGGCATATATATTCTATAAATCAGATCATTTCCTTAGAAATCCACAGTACAGTAGTCATAGTCAAATAAATTGACATTGATACCTTATTGTTGTCTAGATAATACTTTATAATAAAATTTCTTAATTATCTCAAAATTTCTTTAATATCTCTTTTTTCCTAAGTTAGGAACTAAACTGGAAGCACATATAACATTTGTGTGTGTGTCTTCTTGATTTCTTTTGTATTGTTCTTTCTTATATTCCCTAATGTTGACATTTTTATTAGTACATGAAAATTACCTTACATGTCAATCATCATATTGAGTTTGTCAGATAATACCTTTTGTTTGAGTTTAAACTATGTGTCTTGGCAAGATGTTGTGTCCTTCTTGGTTCCTATATTTTATTATGTTCCTATTCTGCCAGAGATAGTTCCTTCCTTTAATCATTTTCAGTTTTTTTTTTAAATTGAACTGTAACTGTGTACATTAATGCACTTCTGGTGCACAGTGTGGTGTTTTCACACACAATCTGAAACACTTCCATCAAACAGGTTAAAATAGCCTTCATGTCATTTTCTTAGTTATTGTGTTAAAACATTCATATTCCACTCATAGAAAGATTCACTTGTACCCTTGTATGATAAACCACAGAAGTGAACCCTTGAATCCCCCTCTCTCCACCCATTCCCCCTTCCCCCTCCCCATATCCTTAGGATGTTATTAGGTTATAGCTTTCATATAAAAGGTTTAAATTCATTTCATAATAGGGGTGTGTACACTGGATACTTTTTCTTTCATTCCTGTAATACTTTGCTAAGAAGAACATTTTCCAGCTCCATCCATGTGAACATGAAGGACGTAAAGTTTCCATCTTTCTTTATGGCTGCATAGTATTCTATGGTGTACATATACCACAATTTGTTGATCCATTTGTGGATCGATGGGCACTTGGGCTTCTTCCATGACCTGGCAATTATGAATTGAGCTGCAATAAACACTCTGATACAAATACAAATATCTTTGTTGTAATGCGATTTTTGGTCATCTGGGAATATACCTAATAAAGGAATTGCAGGGTCAAATGGCAGGTCTATTTTTAGTTCTTTAAGTGTTCTCCAGATGTCTTTCCATCTGGAGATAGTTTCTTCCTTTTGGACCAAAAAGATATTTCAGTGTCATCT
>CAUYQV010162402.1:0-19071 GCA_963574575.1 Galagoides demidoff | reverse complement strand
GCCAAACAACAATGATGGCTGCAACCAAAAAACGGCCAGGTGTTGTGGCGGGCGCCTGTAGTCCCAGCTACTTGGGAGGTGGAGGCAGGAGACTCGCTTGAGCCCAGGAGTTGGAGGTTGCTATGAGCTGTGATGCCATGGCACTCTACCCAGGAAGATAGCTTGAGGCTCCGTCTCAAAAAAAAAAAAAAAAAAAAACCTGCAGGCATAAATGTTCCAGAGTGGTAGAATCTCATTCCCATAATGCCAGCCAAAGTCCCAGATGTAGCTAGGAAAACCCAAATGTTCCTCAGATCCTGATACAGCTGATAAGCCCCCAGGCCTGCTAAACCCCCAAAGAGGAGCCCAGCAGCCACAAATGGCAAACTACCTGGTTTTGCATAATCAGTGATCCCACCAGAAGCAAACAGTGCCGCCTAACCAAAGCCAAACCAATGCAAAGGCACCTAGAAGACCAGTTTCACTCTGTCCAGACAGGAGACTATACCAGGCCTGTACCTGAATGGTGCTTCCAAAGGCTTCTGTAGTTCTTCTTAGACAGGGATTTGCCCTGCTCTGGGACCTGGCTCTGCCTGGTTTACATAGGTATTAACCTTGAATATAAATTATATTTTAATGACTATATATGTATATGTAATACGTATATACACATATAGTAAATATATGTTATTCACAATTTGAAATAACATAACAGCACTTAATTTAAAGTTTGAGGTTTTTTTCTTTTTTTGAGACAGAACCTCAAGCTGTCACCCTGGGTAGAGTGCTGTGGCATCACAGCTCACAGCAACCTCCAACTCCTGGGCTCAAGCGAGTCTCCTGCCTCCACCTCCCAAGTAGCTAGGATTACAGGCACCTGCCACAATGCCCAGCTATTTTTTGGTTGCAGCCGTCATTGTTGTTTGGTGGGCCCGGGCTGGATTTGAATCTGTCAGCTCAGGTGTATGTGGCTGGCACCTTAGCCACTTGAGTCACAGGCTCCAAGCCAAAGTTTGAGATTTTGTAACTCTCTCAACCTCTGGTCTTTTGAGCAAGCATCCAGAGCTTTGAAAATAGAGGCATCCCTCTAAGGCAGCTATATCCAATAGAAATAAAATGTGAGGCACACATGTCATTTAAAATACTCTAGTTCAGGTGTCCTCAAACTATGGCCCATGGGCTACATGTAGCCCGCCTAGGACATTTATCCAGCCCGCCAAGTGTTTTTGCTGCCGCTGCCTGTCCTGCTTAGCAGCTGACTCGTCCTGGGGCCCTCAGTCCAGCTCTCCAACAGTCTGAGGGACAGTGAACTGGCCCCCTGTTTAAAAAGTTTGAGGACCCCTGCTGCTACATAAAAGAAAAAGAAACAAAATTTATTTTAATAGTTTATTTAACCAATATAACTAAAATATTATTATTTCAGAGTCTCACTCAGTAGCCCTGGGTAGAGTGTTGTGGGTGTCACAGCTTACAGCAACCTCAAACTCTCGAGCTTAAGCAATTCTCTTGCCTCAGCCTCTCAAGTAACTGGGACTACAGGCACCTGCCACAATACCCAGCATTTTTTTTTTTTTTTTTTAGAGATGGGGGCTCTGGCTCAGGCTGGAACCCATGAGCTCAGGCAGTCTGCCCACCTCAGCTTTCCTGAGTGTTAGGATTATAGGCATGAGCCACCTAAAATTATTAACAAAGTATATACAATTTTTTGTTTATTATTTTGTTCTTTTTTGAGACAGTCTCAAGTTGTCGTCCCAGGTAGAGTGCCATGGTGTCATCATAGCTTGCAGCAACCTCCAGCGCTTGGGCTCAAGCAATCCTCTTGCCCCAGAGTGCTAGGATTATAGCCCTGAGCCACCACACCTGGCCTGTATAAACTTAAAACATAAGCATTTAAAAGAGAGGTTATAGGTACAGCAAGTAAAATTATACTTCCATGCCTTTTTATTCTTTTCTCCTATAATGGCTATAAGCAGTATATTAATGAATAAATACGGAAACAGAAATTGATCATTTGAGGCTGGGTGTCATGGCTCATACCTGTTATCCTAATACTCTGGGAGGCCAAGGCAGGTGGGTTGCTTGAGCTTAGGAGTTCAAGATCAGTCTGAGCAAGAGTGAGACCCTGTCTCTACTGAAAATAGAACTAGCCAGGCACCTGTAGTCCCAGCTACTCCAGGGGCTGAGGCAAGAGGATCTGCTGAGCCCAAGAAATTGAGATTGCTGTGAGCTATGAAGGGGTAGTGAGACCGTCTAAAAAAAAAAAAAAAAAAAAAACCCGGACAATTGGACTTGTTCCTTGCTCTCCACCACACAGGTAGAGAGGCCAAAGTTCAAGGGCATCACACTTTCCATGACCAGCTCCACTCACTGCTGGTGTCAGAGGTGCAAGTTAATGCTCAGGTGGGAAGACTGAACCATAGGGCCTGCCCCAAGCCCCATCCCCACCTCCCAGGACCAAAGGCTCTACCCCTGCAACTGGGCCCACCTTGGTGCCCTGATGAGATGTCCTCCATGGAACTCCTTATAGTTCTTCAGCCAGGGGATGGAGGAAGACAGGTTGTTGGTGACGGGGCAGAAGGAGCAAACAGTGAGGGTGACCAGCATGCTCAGAAGCTTCTTCTCCACTGGGACAAAGTCCAGTAAATGCTGAGATAAACATTAAGGTGATGACAGAGGTGGGAGTAGATGCCTAAAACCACCCTTCCAAAGTGGCTCCCGCTCAGCCTCTTTTCCATCCAGTGTGGGGAGTTATGACCCTTCTAGGACTTCTCCCTATGTTGGATGAGGTTCACAGAAGCCTCAACACCATATCCTGCATCCCTACCGCAGGCATCCTTCAAGCTGGGCCATATGTCTCCTTCCTTCTGCTCCTGCACCATAGTCCAGGGTGCTCTACCTTGGCCTGGTGGCCTTCAGGGCATGAAGGTGTCTACCAGGGTGGCCCCTACCCACCCAGGGAGGCATACTGGGGCAAGTCCTAAAGCAGGGAGACTTAGGACCCAGCGCGCAGCCCAGCTAGATGAATAAGCCAGGATAGATCTTGGGAACACTTTACTAGGAGGAGGAACCCAGCGTCCTGCAGAGCCATGGGACACAGAGGCAGAATCTGTGACTTACATCACCCTCTGCAGAGCTCCAGGGGATGGTGGACACCTGTGAGGATGGCATCCTGTAGGCTCCTGCCTTCCCATCCATGTTTCCTTGGCTGCCACCACCCTTACAACTCAACTGGTTTTCTCCTTCCTGGGGACTGCCAGGGGAACTGTGTTCCTGCTGGACTTTTGGGGAGGCTGGACTGCCACTCCCTAAGGAGTAAGGCACCAGATGTCCAGGACAGAGGAGGGAGGCTGCCCCCATCCCACAGTGACCTCCCTGCCAGCCTACAACAGGAAAATGTCCATCTCTCAGAGAAGGACACTGAGGCACAGTTGAGAGGGATGTGGACAAAAGCCAGGAAGAGGCACCTCCTGAAGCTCTGAGTTGCCCTCCCAGGCCTCCTAGGGTGGGGGTAGGTTGGAGATCCAGAGGTGATAGAGACTGAGAGAGCCAAACAGCTATAGCAGGGGCTGTTTCCCAGTCACTGCCATTACTTCAAGCTGCCCACTGCCAGATGGTACCTTCTGAAAAGTAGCCCCAGTGACCCTCACAGCCCAAGCCCACATAACATAGGAATAGCAAACCTTTGACAGGGACAGCCAGAAAGTCAGGGCCAAGCAGGGACTCAGGAAGAATGTATGGTTGAAGGCAAGGATGTGGGGAGCTGGAGCATTTCCATCCTCCCCTGGGATCTGCTCCCCTTGGTTCCTCCAGCTCCATCTCCCTGGCTGGTGCCCTCCCCATCTCCTTACCAGCTCATCCCAGAAGGCACAGGAGCTCAGTCATTACACCATCAGTCCCCAAATTGTGCCTGTCCCTCCAGTACATCTCATAATGATCTTCATCTGCACGTGCTCAGCTACTCCAAAGCCAGAAGCCCCACATCCCTGATTGGCACACCCACAGCAGGGAAAAGTCCACCTCCCACTGTCCCAGGCCAACCCCCCAGGCATTGTCTTCTGTCTGCTCTGTCACACTCTCACAGCCCATCTGCCAGAAAATATGGTACCAGCTTCCCCTTTAGAGCCCCACAGTCCCCTCCCCTCCCACTGGGCTCGGACAGTCACCTGCTAAGTGCCCTTAACTCTTTAGTCCATCCATTCACCCACTGCATCCACCTGACCCCTGTGCCTATTATACCCACACCTAACGGTGGCCATCTCATCCAGGATCAAAACCAAAGTCCCCAGCTTGCCATCCAGAGCCATCTCAATGGCACAGCTCTTCCACCACCCTGAAAGAACCCTGATCCTTAATGTGACCCCAGAGAGACACTGAGCCTTTCTTACCTCTCCTGCCTCCTGTTGAGGGCAGAGTCTGGTGGGTGGGAAGCAGACCTTACGAAAGGCAAGCCCCAGATGCCTAGAACCTGGTCTCACCTAGTTGTTTAGCCTTGTTATCACTTCTTCCTCACCTCCTGATGGAGGTGCAGGAGAGGGTACAAATGCATGGAAATGTCCCTTTTCTTCCTTTGGTCACCAAAGCTTCAGGTCCTGCCAGAACATTGCCACCACCACCTTCCAGCTTGAGGTGCTGACCTCATCCAGGTGTCTGATGCCACGAACATCCCACAGGTGTAGTGGAAAGGGTGCTGAGTTCTAGAAAGGCCTTACCAGGCCTGAGGGAGGGGGCATTCCCTAATGACAGGGTCTTTCTGACTTTGACACTTACTGGCCCTTGTGCCTCAGTCTCCCCCACAGTGGCACAGGTTAAAAATCCCACCCTGGGTGGTACCTGTAGCTCAAAGGAGTAGGGCACTGGCCCCATATGCTGGAGATGGTGGGTTCAAACCCAACCCTGGCCAAAAACTGCTAAAAAAACAAATGAAAACAAACAAACAAAAAACCCACGCTAAAGGCCAGAGGGCCCAGAGAGCCTACCACACCAGATTAAATGGCTGCAGCATGTGAAAGTGGAGTGAGAGATGCTCTCTCCCTGGGTCTGTTGCCTGGAGATTGATGTCCATTAGGTCATGGTCAGGCTGGAGTGCAGGGGAGGGCCCCATCCCCTGCCTGGGGAACTTTGCTCCCAGTTCTAGTCACTAGAGTTGAGGCAGAAGGATAGGATGGAGGAGTAATAAGAGCCTGGGGTCAATCCCAGAAAACAAGAAGCAAATTCAGACTCCTGTCTGAAGATACCACTTTAAGGGATTTGTGATTGGGGTGAGATTAGGGGCAGAGAACAAACTGTACTTGTTTTCCACAAGCGTGAAGTTCTTCCCAGCCCTCTGGGGTCCAAGACATGGTGCCAGATAGGAGCTTTCAAAGAGCTTAAGGGGAAGGGAGACACCAGAAAGGACCCTTGAAGCCCAGGGTAAACCCAGCTACTTGTCCTACCCCCCAGAAAAATGAGCAAGATGTAGATGGAGAGATCAGAGTCCAGGCAGGCTGAGGGCTTACCAGGAAGATCAGTCTAATCATGGTAATAACACTGCCATTATGGCCGTCTCAGGTGAGGAAGCTGAGGTTCTGGGAGGGCACCCCGAGCTTGGAGCCCTGGATATGGGGCAGATCCCTCAGGCCCCACCAGAGGCCACCTCACTTCTTGCTTGCTCCCTCCTAAACCTCTCAGATCTTCAGGGCAGCCTTCCCCTGCCCCTTGCTCACAAGGCCATGGCCTCCCTGCACACTGCTGCCATACTGGGAATGGACATGCCTAAAGCCCTCTTTCCCAGGCTGGAAGCCGGCTGTTCACAGGGGGCAGGCTCTTAGCAGCCACCTGCCTGGTTAACCCTCTGTGATCTGAGGCTAGGAGATTGGCAGTGCAGGTGCCCAGCCAGTGACACCCAAAGTACTGGCCTGGTTTGGCTGAGAGCCATGGGAACAGCATTTTGGGACTGTGGGGCCTGTGGGGTACGTTTAGCCCTGCAGTCCCTCCTAGACTCTCCACTTCCCACCAGACCTTGAACATCAGTTGCTCCACACCCCTGGAACATGAATTCTCTCACCTTGGTCTAGTGTTGCACTTGCACTTGCTGGGGCAGATGCCTAAGCCCAGCAGGTCATGAGAGTAAGGAGGGGACGATGGTGGTGGCAGAGGGTGTCATCTCATCTTGCCAGACTCTGGGGGGCAGTTCCTGGCTTTTGTGGACACTCACATCCACCCTCCAAAGACCACCCTCTGCCTTTGGCCAAAGCTGTCCAGGAATTGAAACAGGGGCAAGAGCTGCGCACACTTTTCTTGGGCTGGTTGTCAGCCGTGGCCTTGCACTTGGGTAGTGTCTCCATGGTTCCAGGTGCCACACAAACCTCTACACCAGCTCTGGCTGTAATCTTCAGAGAGTGGGAGCAATGGGAACATGGGCACTGGCCCTGTGGTGCCACCCACACCTGGAGACCCATCCCCATCAGGCACTGGATCAGGTCCCTCTGCCTTCAGTGCCCTAACCCCTCTTTGGGCTGCAGAGTCCTTCCTAATCTGCCACTCTCCTTAGGACAAGCCCCTCAGTGCCAGGGAGCTCCAGAGTGGTGCCATAACCATGGCCATGTAGTGAGCAAGGGCATAGCCTCGTGCACCCACAAGGACCACACTGTCCTTAGGCCATGGCTCAGGCAGGCTGTCCTCCACTCTGACCTATTATACTTTGTAAGTTAATTATTTTGTTAAACTTCAGTTTCAGTAAAATAAAAAAATATCTGGTAAAAATTTCCTTCAGTGGCTCAGCACCTGTAGCTCAGTGGCTAGGGCGCCAGACACATACATTAGTGCTGGAGGGTTTGAATCCAGTCTAGGCCTGCCAACTACAACCAAAAAATAAAAATAGCTGGGCATTGTGGCGGGCACCTGTAGTCCCATCTACTTGGCACTCTACTGAGAGCAAAAAAGTGAGACTGTCTCAAAAAAAAAAAAATTTTCTTTAGTTGTCAAAATGTTTTAAGAAATTCTAGTGCAGCGGCGATACACTAATCTTTAGAATTCTTAAATGCTCTCATATTTCAAATTGAAGCCATGCTTTCAAATTTTATGTCATATCAGTTCTGTCATTTTTAAATGAATTTCTTTGCTCTGGAGAGAAGCAATGCATTCATCATTGCACTCTCAGGCAGAGCTAGCTAAAATACCCTTTGACAATTCGATTAATTAATTAAATTTTTTGAGACAGAGTCGCGACAACAAAAATAAATAAAATAAAAACTGATTCAGGCAGTGCCCATAGCTCAGTGGGTAGGGTGCTGGCCACATATGCCCAGGCTGATTGTTCAAACCCAGCCTGGCCCAGCTAAAACAACAATGACAATTGCAACAAAAAAAATAACCGGGCATTGTGGTGGGCACTTGTAGTTCCAGCTACTTGGGAGGCTGAGGCAAGAGAATCGCTTAAGCCCAAAAGTTTGGGCTTGCTGTGAGCTATAATGCCACAGCACTCTACCCAGGGTGAGAGCTTGAGACTCTGTGTCAAAAAATTAAAATAAAATATTGGATTGGTACCTGTAGCACACTGGTTACAGCGCCAGCCACATACACCAAAGGTGGCAGGTTCGAACCTGGCCCAGGCCAGCTAACCAACAATGACAACTACAACAAAAAATAGCCGGCCTTTGTGGTGAGTACCTGTAGTCACAGCTACTTGGGAGGCTGAGGCAAGACAATTGCTTGAGCCCAAGAGTTTGAGGTTGCTGTGAGCTGTGACAGCACAACACTCAAACGAGGGCGACATAGTGAGACTCTGTCTCAAAAAATAAATAAAATAAAAACTGATTCAGGGATTCAGGTTCAAGTTACTTTTTTTCTCTGTACCAAAAGTTGAAGAAATACAGCTTTAAATACAAAAACAAATTAGGCTCGGTGCCTGTGGCTCAAGTGGTGGGTTTGAATCCAGCCTGGGCCCGCCAAACAACAATGACAGCTGAAACCAAAACAGCCGGGCATTGCAGCGGGTGCCTATGGTCCCAGCTACTTGGGAGGCTGAGGCAGGAGACTTGCTTGAGCCCCGGAGTTGGAGGTTGCTGTGAGCTGTGATGCTAAGGCACTCTACCCAGGGTTTGGACCGATTTGAAACAGTCTGGATGGGTCTGAACTGCTTTTAACTGATCTGAACCAGTTTGAACTGGTCTGGCCTGGTCTGAACTGCTTTTAACTGATCTGAACTGGCTTGATCCAGTTTGGACTGGTTTGAACTGGTCTGGACTGGTCTGAACTGATTTTAACTGGTCTGAACCAGTTTGGACCCGTTTGAACTGGTCTGGATTGGTCTAAACTGCTTTTAACTGGTCTGAACCTGTTTCCACCGTTTTGCCCTGGTCTGGACAAGTCTGAACTGCTTTTAACTGGGTTTCTAACTGGTCCGATCCAGTTTAGACCATGTTGAACTGGTCTGCACTGGTCTGAACAGCTTTTAACTGGGCTTCTAACTGGTCCAAACCAGTTTGAACCGGTTTGAACTGGTCTGGACCGGTCTGAACTGCTTTTAACTGGTTGGAACCAGTTTGGACTGGTTTGAACTGGTCAGGCCCAGTCTAAACTGCTTTTAATTGGTTGGAACCAGTTTGGACTGGTTTGAACTGGTCTGGACCGGTATGAAGTGCCTTTAACTCATCTGAACCAGTTTGGACCAGTTTGAACTAGTCTGAACTGCTCTGAACTGCTTTTAACTGGTCTGAACTTGTTTGGACCATTTTGACCTGGTCTGGACCAGTCTGAACTGCTTTTCACTGGGTTTTTAACTGGTCCGATCCAGTTTGGACCAGTTTGAACTGGTCTAGACCGGTCTGAACTGCTTTCAACTGATCTGAACCAGTTTGGACCGGTCTGAACTGCTTTTAACTGGTCTGAACTGGTCTGATCCATTTTTGACTGGTTCGAACTGGTCTGGACTGCTTTTAACTGGTCTGGCCCGGTCTGAACTGCTTTTAACTGGTGTGAACCCGTTTGGACCGGTTTGAAGTGGTCTGTACAAGTATGAACTTCTTTTAACTGGTCTGAACCTGCTTGCACTGTTTTGACCTGGTCTGGACCAGTCTGAACTGCTTTTCACTGGGTTTTTAACTAGTCCAATCCAGTTTGGACCAGTTTGAACAGGTCTGGACCAGTCTGAACTGCTTTTAAGTGGTCTGAACCAGTTTGGACCATTTTGAACTGGTCTGCACCGGTCTGAACTGTTTTTAACTTGTCCAAACCAGTTTGGACCAGTTTGAACTGGTCTGGATAGTTCTGAACTTGTCTGGGCAGGTCTGAATTGCTTTTTACGGGTCTGATCCAGTTTGGACTGGTCTGGACCAGTCTGAACTGCTTTTTACTGGTCTAAAGCAGTTTGGACTGGTTTGAACCAGTCTGAAATGGTCTAATCTGGTCTGAACTGTTCTCATCTGGTCTGATCTTATCTGATCTGGCGTGATCCGGTCTGATCCAGTCTGAACCAGTCTGATCTGGTCTCATCTAGTGAACCATTCTGAACCATTGTGAAGCAGTCTGATTTGTTCTGGACTGGTCTGAACCAGTCTGAATAAACATGATCTTGTCTGAACTGTTCTTAACGTGTCTGGACCAGTCTGAACCAGTTTGAACCGGTCTGATCCAGTCTGAACCAGTATGAACTGTATATCTTCTTTATCTGTGAAGGTCTTCAGTTCATTTTTTAATTGGGTTCTTTTTTTTGAGTTTTAAGAGTTATTTGTATATTTTGGATAATAATCACTCATCAGATACATATTTTATAAAAACTTTCTCTTAGTCTGTGACTTGTCTTTTCATTGTCTTGACAGTGTCTTTTACAGAGCATTTTTTTTAAAATAAGGGAGCCAAGAATAAGCTGACTTTATTTTATTATGTCAATAGATTTAGGGGGTACAAGAAATTTTTTGTTATATAGTTGAATAGTGTAGTGGTAAAATCAGAGCTTTTAGTGTACCCATCACTTGAATAGTATACAATTACTATTCAAATAGGTAATTCAAAAATTACCAATAGGTAATTTTTCATCCCCACTCTTCCACCCTTCTCCCTTCTGAATACTTAGTCCAATGTCCATTATACAAGTCTGTGTGACCATGCCGACACACTCATCATTTAGCTCCCACTTATAAGTGGTAACATGTGGTATTTGCTTTTACATTTCTGAAATAATTCACTTAGGATAATTGCCTCTAGTTCCATTCAAGTTGCAAAAGACTTTATTTCATTTTTTTATGACTAAGTAGTATTCTACAATGTGTATTTCACCTTGTTTTCTTTATCTCCTTGTCAGCTGATGGGCACTTATGTTGATTCCATATCTTTGCAGTTGTGTATTATGCTGTAGTAGACATATGAGTGCATGTGTCTTTTTTATATAAGGATGTCTTTTCCATTGTGTGGGCAGTTTCTAAACTTGTTTCCTTTGCTACACAAATTTTTGTGCCATCCAGTTGTCTATTTTGTCTATTTTTGTGTTTGGTTGCCTGTGCTTTGGAAAAATATATTAAAAAAATTGTTGCCCAGATATTTTGGACTTTTTTTCTTATAGCTATATGATTTCATGTAATATCTAATTATTTGATATAGTTTTAGTTGATTTTTGTACTTGGTGTGAGATAAGAATCCAGTTTCACTCTTTTGAACTGGTCTGGACTGGTCTGAACTGCTTTTAACTGGTCTGAACCAGTTTGGACTGGTTTGAACTGGTCTGGACCAGTCTGAACTGCTTTTAACTGGTCCGAACCAGTTTGGACCAGTTTGAACTGGTCTGGACTGGTCTGAACTGCTTTTAACTGGTCGAAACCAGTTTGGACCAGTTCGAACTGATCTGGACCAGTCTGAAATGCTTTTAACCCATCTGAACCAGTTTGGACCGTCTTGACCTGATCTGGACTGGATGCTATCCAGAATTACTGGCCTTCTGACAAATAAAGTTTGGTGGACCTATCCCGGTATCTGCATATTGGCTGACAGTGACAGATAGCCAGATCCTCTTTGTCAGGTCACACTTGTTCAGGGTTTCTTGGGTGTGACTCCAGGTCATGATCCTCAAATCTGGCTCAGAATGAACCTCTCTAAATTATTTTATGGCTTCTTTTCCATTAACGATAACATCCAATTATTTTCTGCAAGTTACATTGTGTTAGGTAATTGCTCCAGAAAAGTCCCTCCCCCGGAAAGTTCCTTCCCAGAAAGCCCGTCTCCCAGTCACAAAACTTACCTCATCACCCACTAAAAGTTAAAACTTATGACCTGCCCCTAACAGCTTTTCATTGGCTATTCTATCAGTCCATCATTATTTTAAGCCTTCTCTTAACTGAACCCATATAAGGACCCACTTCTTTTTAATCTTTCTCTTTTTTATCTTTCCTTGGTGCTGCTCTGCAGTCTTCCCCACCCCGCAATAAAACCTTTTGTACAAGCCTTGGTGGCCTGAAATCTTTGCCAGTTGGAGTGCCCTTCTTTCATCTGGTGTCAGAAGCGGGATTTAATTAGGGAATGCTCCCAAAGGTGCTTCCACCCCTTCCACAAGGTTTTAGCTCCTGGGGGCTCCCTATCCACTTCATGCACCCCCAGCGGCTCACCACCTCAACGGCTCATGGCCATCCGCCAAGGCTCTCTAATCAGCATCCAACAATGGCCTTATTTGGATTTGGTAAGTACCCCTTTTGGGAGTGAGTTTTTTTGCCCCTAAATCGTGGGCTAGGGTACTTGCATTTCTGGCAATTCACCCATTCTCAGAACTTGAGTTCCCTATTCCTGTTAACCTTGCATGACTTAGCCCAGGGCTTCCCCTCCCACATGAAAATTCCTGATGTCAGGTCTCAAGCTTCTCTGGCCCCATGGGTCTGACACCGACCTAACCTAGTGATGGCTAGAGTAGGCAACTGTCCCGTTCACTCAGCTAGTACAAAGCATTGGAGACGTCCACCCTTTCTCTTCAGGGGTCAAAGGCCACATCATAACTAAACCACCTGGACCTTGCTACAAATGCGGTGAAGAAGGCCACTGAGCACGATGTTGCCCCAATCCCAGGCTGTCAGGGCCATGCCCTCTCTGGAAAAAAAGGGCCATTGGAAGGCTGACTGCCCCTTGTCCCAGAGAGGACATGAGGCCACACATGGTTTTTACACTTTATTTCCGTGATGAATCGCTATGGGTGCAAGCCATTCTATCCCACCTGACTCCCCTTTGGGGTGCTTATTAGGCCACCTGGTAGAATTAAAACTGGACTTAAAACCAAAATATTAATTAAACTTTCTACCCAGGTTTGGCCACTTTACAAGCTAGACAACCAGAATATCTGGCCAAGCTATGGTTCATTTGATTTTTCTTTAATTCGAGACTTATATAACTATTGCGAACACCTTGGCAAATGGAGCGAGGTTCCCTATATTCAGGGCTTCTCCTATCTTAGAATCAAACCTAATTTATGCTCAGGTACTTCCAAAATTCTTAAAACAAAGGACTCTTCTGCTCTCCATCTTCCTGAACAAAGCCTATTTGACCTGGCGGATGAATTCCACTAGTCCTGGAAATGAAATGGATCCTGTTTCAAATTCACCATATTCGGCTCCTCCTTCCATCCCTCCTACTTTCCCATCAAGGAATCTGAGCTCCTCTCCTAACTCCTCCCCTCCAATTATCCCTCAAAGTTCTTCTGAGTCCTCCCTCAGTCCGCTGGAGGCTCGGGGAAACACTTCCAAACCTCTTTACCCTTCTCTTCCTCCAGCTCCTCCCTATAATGGCCCTACAGCACCACCATATAACAACATAAATAAATTATAAACTAATTCTACTACATCTATTACTCACTCCTCACTTCCCTCCGGTCCCCTTACTCAATCCCACTCTCATTGGTCTCCAGAATTAAAAGGACTTTCAGCTCCCTCCCACTTCCTAGCCCCACTCCCTGAAGTAGCTGGAGCAGAAGGAATACTTTCTGTCTATGTCCCTTTTCCCATGACTGAACTCACACACCTTAAAGTTAGATTAGGCTCCTTTATTCAATAATTTCAATTTATTACTATGTCCTATCAATTTACCTGGCATGATGTTTTTGTTATTCTAGCTAATACTCTAACGTCTGAGAGTGCTAAAGAGTGTGGGAGGGGGTGAAAGAGGCAGCAGATCAATTTCATATGTCAAACAATGAACATCCTACAGGTGACATTGTGGTCCCCAACTCCCAGCCAGATTGGAATTATAATGATAATGCTGGGAGAAAAAGTAGCGACATTTTTATTACCTGCTTTCCTTGTGGACTTAGAGCTTCTGCAAAAAAGTCTATCAATTATGATAAAATACGGGAAATCATACAAGATAAATCTGAAAACCCTTCAGCTTTCCTCCAACGCCTTACTGAAGCTTTTATTAAATATATTAACTTAGATCCTGAAACAATAGATGGGAAAAATGTTCCCATGACTTATTTCTTTAACCAAAGTTACCCTGATATTAAACTTAAATTAAAACGCTTGGAGCATAGACTGCTGACACCCCAGGCTGTAATTTTAGACACAGCCTTTAAAGTTTATACAGAATGGGATGATATTTTCCAAAGGGAGGAAAAAAAATCTCAAACCCATGATTATCAGATGCTAGCTCAAAACATTACAGTGTCACTGAGGCCATCATCCCTCACCTGCCTAAAACATCAGGGGTCAAAGGCCACATCATAACTAAACCACCTGGACCTTGCTACAAATGCGGTGAAGAAGGCCACTGAGCATGATGTTGCCCCAATCCCAGGCTGTCAGGGCCATGCCCTCTCTGCAAAAAAAGGGCCATTGGAAGGCTGACTGCCCCTTGTCCCAGAGAGGACGTGAGGCCAGCCAACCTGTGGCACCTATGGAGGACTTACTGAGGCTCACCTCTTCAGAAGATTGACTAAACCCTGGCTTCTCTCACCCGCCCAGGATCATCTTGACCAAGATCAACTCTGTGGAGCCAAGGGTAACTCTGATGGTGGCAGGTAGGAAGATTGCCTTCCTCTTAGACACAGGAGCCAGCTTCTCTGTTCTTAAAGAGTTCAGCGGTCCCACCTCCTTGTCATTAACCTCTATTGTCCGGGTAGAGGGTTTCTCCCACCATCCACGTCAAACTCCTTTTTTACACTGCATGATTGGCAATTTCTCATGCATACATTCCTTTTTAGTACTACCTTCCTGTCCAGTTCCCCTTCTGGGATGCAACATATTTTCCAAATTAGGTACCACTCTCACTTTTAATTTTAATTTGATAGAGCTGACCCATCTCCTTCTGCCTCACTCTGCCTTGTCCTTTCCCAAGCCATCAAAGACCTGCCACCCTGGCCTATTCCACCAGAACACGTAAACCCTAAAGTTTGGGATACTAAAACCCCTTCAGTTGCCTCTTGCTCTCCAATTGTTATTAAACTAAAAGTTCCCTCTATTTTTCCTTCTCAACATCAATACCCTCTTCCCCAATCTAGTCTCCTAGGACTTCAACCTATTATACAAGACCTCCTAAGAAAAGGATTTTTACGACCTACACACTCACCATATAATACTCCCATACTAGCAATTAAAAAACCCTATGGCACCTATGGCTTAGTACAAGATTTAAGACTCATCAACTCTGCAGTCATTCCTATACACCCAGTAGTCCCTAACCCATACACCCTCCTATCAACCATTCCACCTAAAACCACTTATTTTTCCATACTAGACCTTAAGGATGCCTTCTTCTCCATTCCCTTACACCCTGATTGCCAAGACCTATTTGCCTTCACATGGACTAACCCTACTTCTCAAACTTCTTCCCA
The DNA here is from genome assembly GCA_963574575.1 of Galagoides demidoff. NCBI lineage: Eukaryota > Metazoa > Chordata > Mammalia > Primates > Galagidae > Galagoides > Galagoides demidoff. The sequence continues at coordinate 4,316 of CAUYQV010162402.1, read as the reverse complement.
ACTCACTTGGACTGTACTCCCTTAGGGATTTCGTGACAGCCCCCACCTATCTGGCCAAACATTATCATAAGACCTCCAATCCTGGCTCGGTGCCTGTGGCTCAAGTCACTAAGGCACTAGCCACATACACCTAAGGTAGCAGGTTCGAATCCAGCCTGGGCCCGCCAAACAACAATGATGGCTGCAACCAAAAAATAACCGGGTGTTGTGGCAGGCACCTGTGGTCCCAGCTACTTGGGAGGCTGAGGTAGGGGACTCGCTTGAGCCCAGGAGTTGGAGGTTGCTGTGAGCTGTGATGCCACAGCACTCTACCCAGGGGGACAGCTTGAGGTCAACAAACAACACCTGAAAATCTTCCCTCATACTCTGCTCAAGAAACAGGCCCCTTGAAACTGAAGCTTACTTGAGTTCAAAAGGCCCAGGAAACTGAAATTCATCCTCCACCTGAGGTCTCAATGCTCTAAAAGATAAGTTTTATAAATTTCAATTATTACCTTCCTTATTACTCACCAAAAACATCTTCGTAATAATAATACTAATTATACTTCTGATAATCTAATCACAATTACTCCACCAAAGTAATAAAAAAAAAAAAAAAAGGAGAGAGAGAAAGAAAATGCTCTCTATCCCTTTACTCCACTTTCATAATAAATTCTCTTACCTTCCTAAAATATCTCTCATAATTCTCTTATTCCTAATAACCTCCCCTAATGCTTATGGATCTCAATTACAAAACTCTCAACTTTTCTCCCTCTCTGGTCATTGGGAGGAAACATGGAAATTACACATCGACTCATGGTCAGACACCTGGAAATCATATCATGCCTCTATTAACAAAACATTAATTAGAAAATCAAATCATTCTGATATATTATTTAATGTCACCTTATGTGAATTATTTAAACATGATTCACACACCTTAGCCTCTTTAGGCAAACATTGTAATTTAAACAACAACCTACAAATATATGCTTGCAGTGCTCAAAATCCTGACTCAAAATGTAAAAAAGGATGTGCTTATTCGGGCTGTGAATCCATAGCCCCCTGGAAGGTCACCAACATTAACATGCAACTATCAACAACTACTTTTCCACGCCCTTGGCCATACTTTTATGAACTCGCCATAAAAATATTAAAACCAAATGACCCTACTTGGCTTAAAGGACAAAGTGGGAAATAAGAACATATATAAAAAGTGGGGTTCAGAAAAGGCATACTCAGAATTTACTATCACAAAAGAAAAACCAGAATTTATTCTCCCCCCTTTAACAGATATTGTCAAAGTCATTAAAACTCACTCTCAAATTTTAAAACAAAAAAATTAACCAAAATCAAATCCAAGATTTCAATCTCTCCACCCTTACACTCCAACTAAATCTTAGTCTAACCTATGATTACATCTTACAAACATACTCTCTTTTAAAACATCACCCTAAATATAAACTAGGCTGCTGGATTGGATTAAGTCTTCAAGGTCTCTTACACACTAAACTTCAAACTGCGCCAGTCATAATTCCTAACATTTTATCTTTCAACCTTTCAGATCCTACATCTCTTAATTTAACAACTTGCACACACAAAACTAAACCTTTTATACCCTCACTCAATCAAATTATCCAGTCATACTCTCTTTGCTTCAACTTTACTGGCACCACTCCCTTATCAGGTCTAAACCCATCAAAGTGCTCTAATATAGTCACTTTCCCTTCCAAACCAAAAAAGAAATTATACAAAAAATGCCATTCTTCCTTCCATTTTCTCTGTGGGAAAAAATTATACCGAATTCCCCCTATCCACATTCAAGGTCTCTGTTCCGTAATTACTACCTGATTTTAAAATTACTGCAGGAGATGAACCTGTTCCAGTACCTTCTCTTTTTCTCTATCCAACAACCCGTATGAAACGGGCCGCCCAAATTACCATACTTCCCCTACTGGCAGCGATAGGAATTGCAGCCGGCATAGGCATAGGAACAGGGGGCATTTCCTACTCAATAACTCATTATAAAGAATTACAACATCAACATGAAGAAGACATTCAACCGGTTAGTGACATGATTTTAGAACTCCAATGACAATTTAATTCACTAGCTCAGGTAGTCCTACAAAACCGCAGAGGATTAGATCTTCTTTTGGCAGAAAAGGGAGGACTTTGTTTAGCACTCCAAGAGGAATGTTTTTTCTTTGTTAATGAATCTGGAATCATCACTAACAAAGTTCGATCACTCAAGAAAGCCTCGAACTCCGGAAAAAACAACGTGAATCAGAACCATCTGACTTCTCCTCTTGGTTCACTCAAAATCCACTCTGGGTTGCACTTCTACCTTTCCTCACACCTATAATTATCCTTGGGCTAGTGGCAGTGGCTCCATGCATAATTCGTTGTATTCAAACCCAGCTCTCAAAGTTATCCCAACAGGTAACTACTCAGCTGGTGCTTCAAACCTACACCCCACTCTCGACCTAGGCTTGCATGCGAGGAGAGTCCAGACCGGGGTTTGAATAAATCTCACCTCTTGCTTTAAAAAAAAAAGCCAAAAAACCCCCCCTACACCCCAGATACAGCTCCCAACTTAACAAAAAGAAGGAACTGTTCTTCGTGAATGGGCTATGCTCTACTCCAAACCACCAGACCTTTCTGAGCACCATTTCAAAACAACCACCAGATCTTTCAAAAAAAAAAAAAACTATTCTTTAGTTGGCCAATTAAAACTATGTGCCCCTCCCAGCAGGAATAAATTGCAGAAGAGAGAACTCGATGTCCACTATCCCAAGGCCAACACCCTATTTTTAATATTCCTAGAAGGGAGGAATGTTAGGTAATTGCTCCAGTCCATCATCATTTTAAGCCTTCCCTTAACCGAACCCATATAAGGACCCGCTTCTTTTTTATCTTTCCTTGGTGCTGCTCTGCAGTCTCCGCAGCCCCCCACCCCAATCCCCACCAATAAAACCTTTTGTACAAGCCTTGGTGGTCTGAAATCTTTGCCAGTCGGAGTGCCCTTCTTTCACCTTGGGCCACTGTCAGACAGCTTATCAATACATAAAGAACTGTAAATGTTATGCTTTACATATATTTTTACATTATATGTATTGCTTCTTAAAAGCTCTGATAGCATAAAGTTCTAACAAATACAGATTTGATTTCTGAACACTTTTCCAGTAGGATTTGTAAAGGTGGAGGAAAATTTAAAAGTTTGTTTTTGTATTCATTAAAGATGTATTCCATTAAAAATTAATTTTTTATTTTTTTGAGACAGAGTCTCACTTTGTTGCTCTCAGTAGAGTGCTGTAGCTTCATAGCTCACAGCAATCTCAAACTCTTGGCCTAAAGTGATCCTCTTACCTCAGCCTCCCTAGTAGCTGGGACTACTGGCACCCACCACAACTCCCTGAGGCCGGATCTCGCTCTAGCTCAGGCTGTTCTCTAACTCCTGAGCTCAGGTAATCTGCCAGCCTCAACCTCCCAGAGTGCTAGGATTACAGGCAGGCATGAGCTGCTGCGTGAGTGTTGTGGTATCCTCAGAGCTCACAGAAACCTTATCTCTTGGGCTTAAGTGATCCTCCTGCCTCAGCCTCCTGAGTAGCTGAGACTACCAGTGCCTGACACAATGTCCAGCTAGTTTTTCTATTTTTAGTAGAGAGGGGGGTTTTGCTCTTGCTCAGGCTGGTCCCTAACTTCTGAGCTCAAGCAATTAGCTTATCTTGGCCCCCCAGAGTGAAAATTTAATCTTCAAACTGTGTTTTATCTCGCCCTCCAGGCTGATAGGATGAAAACATTTTTTTGTTTGCTGTTTTGGTTTGATTTCTGTGTGTGGGTATGTGAGAGTGTGTGTGTTTGTGTGGGAGGTAAAGAAAAAAATTTAAAAATAACAGAACTAAGGCCAGACTCAGTGGCTCAAGCCTGTAATCCTAGCACTCTGGAAGGCAGAGGTAGGTGGATTGTTGGAGCTCAGGAGTTAGAGACTAGCCTGAGCAAGAGGGAGACCCTCATTTCTTTTTTTTTTGTTTTTTTTTTTGTTTTTTTTTGTTTGTTTTATATAGTTCCTTCATCTTTTTATTAATTTTTAAATATAGGTTAGTTTATAATGTACAATATGTTTAAGTATAGTTAACAAAGATTTAAATAGATGATGGGGGGGGGGACTTTGATGACAGTAACTGCCATTCAAATTGTTCAATAGATTTTAAAGAGGCAGAAAATAATCATTCACATTCTCTTGTTCATTCATAAGGCTATTAAATTCTTATAAGTCTTAAAGCCTGTCCTAAATTTCCACTAAGGTGAAGCCTGACAGAAATGACCACCTTTTTTTT
>CAUYQV010162400.1:0-31087 GCA_963574575.1 Galagoides demidoff | reverse complement strand
CAACATGGGGTACATTGTGCTGTTTCATATACAATTTGAAACATCTTCATCAAGCTGGTTAACATAACTTTCATATCATTTGGTTAATCATTGTATCAACACATTCACATTCTAGTTCTAGAAAAGTTCACTTGTACCCTGTCTCAGGAATGGAAGAAAAAGTATCCAATGTACACAGCCCTTTTATGAAACTAATCTATAGCTCTTAAGCAAAGGATTTTCCTCTTCTAGTTATGGTTAGGTTAGTTAAAGGTTTATCTATTTTATTGACCTTTTTGAAAAAACAACTCTTATTTGTTGATCTGTTGTATGATTCTTTTGTTTTCAGTTTCATTTAGTTCTGCTTTAATTTTAGTTATTTCTTCTGCTGGGTTTAGGGTTGGAATATTCTTCCTTTTGCAGATGCTTGAGATGTCCCATTAAGTTGTTGATTTCCTCTCTTTTTGTTCTCTTGAGGAAGGTTTGCAATGCTATAAATTTTTCTCTTAGGACTGCCTTTGCGATATCCCAGAGGTTCTGATATTTTGTGTCTTCGTTATTATTTTGTTCTAAAAATTTGGTAATTTCCTTTTTAATTTCATCTATGATCTAGCTATCATTCAGCATGAGGTTAGTTACCATGTTTTTGTATGTGTATGCAGATTCCTGTTGTTACTCAGTTCAACTTTTAGTCCATCATAGTCTGAAAAAAATACAAGGAATGATTTCTATTCTTTTAAATTTTCTGAGGTTAGACTTGTGAGCTAAGATATGATCAATTTTGGAGGATGATCCATGGGCTGATAAGAAGAATGTGTATTAAGTTTTGTTAGGATGAAATGTTCTGTAGCTGTCTGTTGGATGCAAATGTTGAATGATTAGTTTTAAGTCTAAAATTTCTTTGCTTAGCTTCTTTTTGGAAGATCTATCCAACAATGCCAAAGGAGTATTAAATTCTCCAACAATTATGGTGCTGGAAGAGTTCAAGTTACTCATGTATGTTAGAGTCTGTCTTATAAATTGAGGCCCATTCTGGGTGGGTGCATAAATGTTGATGATTGAAATCTCATGGTATTGAGTGTTGCCCTTAAGAAATGAGAAATGGCCATACTTCTCCTTCCTTACATTGGTTGATTTAAAGCCTATTGTATTTGTAAATAAAATTGCAACCCCTGCTTTTTTCTGATTTCTGTTTGCCTGAATGATAGATGACCATCCCTTCTTCCTGAGTCTATGTTTATCTTTTAAGGTAAGATGAGATTCTTGAATGCAACAGATGTCTTGTCTGATTTTTTGTATTAAGTCTGCCAATCTGTGCCTCTTTAGAGGAGAATTTAAGCCATTCACATTGATAGAAATTATTGATAAGCCAGATAGTATTTGGGGTATTGAATTTTTTGAAAGTCCAGCAGATATTTTTAATCCTTTCACCACTGTCAAAGTTGGAATTTGATCAAAAGTTTCTAAGCGAGTTTACTTTGGTAGTGGAGGATTGTGTTGTTCATTATGTACAATGGGTCTGAGGATATCCTAGAGAGCTGGTTTAGTTATGACAAATTTATTCAACATGTGAATATCATTAAAGTATTTAACTTCTCCATTAAATATATATAGGATATATATATTTATATATATTATATAGGATCCTGGGTTGAAAGTTATTTTGTTTAAAGAGATTAAAGGTTGATGACCACCCTCTTCTAGCTTGAAAGGTTTTAGCAGAGAGATCTCCAGTCATTCTAATATTCTTCCCCTTGTAGGTTACAGTTTAGTTACATCTTGCAGCTTACAGAATTTTTTCCTTCATGTTAACTTTGGCAAATCTAATTATAATGTGTCTATGATAATTTTTATTTGGGTTGAGTCATGCTGGTGTTCTGAAACTGGCTGTTATCTGGATTTTGGAATTTTTTGGCATGTCTGGAAATTCTCTTTGATTATTTCATGAAGTAAAGCTTTTGTATCCTTCACTGCAACCTTATCACCTTCAGGTATTCCTATAAAGTGAATATTAGATCTCTTTGAATTGTCCCAGAGCTCTCTGAGAGAATGATTCATTTTTATTCTCCACTTTTTTTCTTCATTGAGCATATGGGAGCATTCAAAAGCTTTGTCTGCAAAGTCAGAGATCCTTTCTTCTGACTGTTCCATTCTGTTACTGAGGGATTCTACTGTATTTGTCAGATATTTGAGGGCTGGAAGTTGCCTCAATGTGTCAAAATCTTTGGTGATTTTTGTCTTTGAAATCGTTGAATTCTTGAGACATCTTTTGAATAATTCCTTGAAATTCTAATTGCCTCCTTTTCTCCATTCTGTTGATCTTATTTGCTATCCAGATTCTAAACTTGATTTCTGACATCTCAGCCATTTGTTTATGAATGGGATCTTGTGCTGTATCTACCATATCGTTCCGGGGGGGGGGGGTTGATCTACTCTGATTATTCATGTTGCTAGTGTTTTTCTGCTGATTCCACCCCATAATTGTTTTTAATCGTTGGCTAGATGAGAAGGTAATATGAAATTGGATAGGGAGTTCCTAGGGTTGTGGTTAACTAGCCCTTTGTCAAGGATCTGGGACAGATGGCTGTAGCTTTTTCCCTATAGCTTTGCAAAGGACCCATATAGTATTACAGTCTGAGGCTGAGGAAACTTGCTTGGTGTGGTGGGGTTAGGTGACTCTGTCTTGTGTTCAGCTGGTTCTTGTCCAATCCTAGTGGATTAGTGAATCTGGTGATGTCTTAGCTGTAGAGAGTTACAAGCAATTAAGACAGACCACCCCTTCTAGACATCTATTGGAAGTGGAAAATCAACACTTCCCATTGCTACACAACCAAGGTATCACCCAAGAGGTGTCTTGGGAGATTGGCCCAGGTTAGGAGTTCCAATCCAATAGACCCAGTCAGTATGAACTCTCAAGTGGGAGAGTTTGAAAGGTCTCCAGCAACTAGAAGGCAGAGATGTACTAGCTTCTCAACTTTGGCTCACTCCGATGCTCTGTGGAGTCAAAAAGGCCCGCCTGGTAGCAGAGGTGGACCAGGAGTCTGAGTCTCTTTCTCCACTTTGCTACTCTCTCACGCCCAATCACTGTGACCCAACATGGCTGAGGACCTGCTCACTCCAATAAGCAGACGTACTGGGGGTTTTCACCTGTCAGAGTCAAGGGAAGGTCAATGCCCCTGCAGCCTGGCCACTACCTTCTGCTGCCAGCCAGCTGGTGGAGCTGAGGCCTACCTGCCTTAGGTACTCCGTAGCCACTGGTGAATGTTCCATTTGGACTCAGTTTAATCCTGAGGGTAACAAGTTAGCAAATGCTTTTCTCCCTCAGCCACTGCACCTTTACCCCTGCCATTCTGTAGCACTGGTATCCATATAGAGTGGATTCTGGTTTCCTCTGGGAGTCCTCAGAGTTTGGGAAGTGTCTCTCCAAAATTAGACCCCATTGGGATCATTTTATTGTTGCTGGATCCTTGTGGGAAGTGACCTGTGCAGCTCCCAGGGAAACTACCGCAGCCAGGGAGTTCTGGCTATAGGAGCATCTCCAGAATCACATACACATGGATACAGCAGCAGGGGAGGGATGTTGCACACAATTCTGGCAGTCCCTGATGCCTGGTGACCTCAGCAAGGAGAGCGTGTGGTTCACAAGACTGGTTGGGTGAGGGCCTGGCACGGAGGCTGGGAGAGCATGGGAACCGGCTGCAGGAAGCATAGCCCAGGAAGTGTTGGCTCTAGCAGTGTCAGGCCACGGGCGTGGGATGTGGGACTCTAGCAGTCTCAGGCCACTTCCGGGCTAGGGTAGGGCACTTGGTCTGGCAGGGGTGGGGGACAGCTGCTCTTGAGCCTCCTCTCACAGTCTCTGAGGGAAGGCGGGGGGAAGGGTGGATTGAAAGTTCATAATGGCAGTGAAAACATTAGTTCAAAATTTCTGCCTGGTGAGATTGGAGTCTCAGAAGGGTCCCTCTAGTGAAGTAGACTCCATTTCCTATAGCTCTCACATTGGGGTGCGACGATATGTCCTCAGTTCACCACTCACCTATAGAAAACTTACAGGAACAGAGGGAGAGAAAACAAAAAGAAAAACGCAACTTTCTTGGGGGAGGGGACAGACCTTTTCCTTTGGTATGTATTTTGTACCTGAAGATTACTTTCTTGGAGTCACAGCTTGCCTCAGCAGAGGTGGCCTGCAGATATCACTCTTCTCTCTTAGCTCAGCCCACAGTCTTTGGCTTGACTGGGTACTTTCTGGGCATTATCCTTCCCACTGGACAGGAGCTTCTGTCGGAGGCTGGCTTCAGTCAGCCATTTTGCCCATCCCCCTCAGCAGATAAACACACACACACATATATATAGATATATCTTGCTAAATATTGTCTGGGCAACAGGTGATCTTCTGGGGTATGAGATGTTAATCACAATGATGATACAGCTATACAAGATGGAGACTGGAGGCCTCTGCTGATTTCTCAAACTCCTCAGGGTGACAAGCATAAATCTTTCCTCAGATCACTTAAAAGGCATTTTAAACTGATAACCTTGGCTAAGACTAAGCTTTCCCAGGAAAGCACTTGGTACTGGGATCACTCCTAAAGTGGCTGTCCACTTACCTAGTTTGCCAAAATCAGTTTCATTCTATACCCCTGAGGGCCAGGGCTGTAAGGCATCTCGGTTCCCACCTTTAGGCTGCTCAGTCACTGGATTACTCACCCAAGGTCTCCCACCCAATTATTGCTCTGTGACCCTGAGGGAAGAGCTTTCTGGGGAAGTTCTCCCACGATGGCTCTCCATGGCCCACAGCCAAACACTATTAGCTCTGTCTGGCTCAGAGGCTCAGTCTGAGGCCCCAGACAACACTTAAAGTCCTCCGCACTCTTGCCCAAGTTCTCCTGAGATAGTTCAACTGAGTGCCAAGTTCACACACACACACACACACACAAAAGCATCTCACAGGCAAGGCCTTTCCAGTTAGCAATCTCATTGCTGCTGTGCTTACAGCTGCCAGTGGGATTAGACCAAATGAACACACGCAAACACTTGCCAGTTCTCCACTGCTCTTGTCCTCCTCATGGGGTCCAGAAGTCTCTCGCTGACTCCCTGAAAGTATGTTTCTGGGTATATCCCACCAGTCAGAGATGCCTGGAGTCTTCCCTCCCTAACCTCACTATGCCCAGTTGCAAGGAAGCTGTTACTCAGCTGCCATCTTGTTCCTCAGATGTGCCTACTAAACAAAGAATCCCATGACAGGGAGAACCATTCCCTCATCCCCATACAGCTCCCTATCACAGACCACAACTCTCTGCTATGTGGCAGCCAAAGGAACCAGGTCCCCAAAGGCTAAAGCCCATGAACATGCCCTCAGTGGTACCCACAAAGTCAATGTGATTACCTTTCTGATTCATAACTGGGGTTTTTCTCCATATAACACTGATTGTTTAATTTTCAAAGGGAGTTCTGTAAATTGGAGACCTGAAGTGCTAAATATATCTGACTTTGACCATATTTCTCATTTGTAGCTCAGGATAACATGTAGTGGAGTTATTTGAGCATTTATTATGATAGAAGAATTGTAACTAGTTCTTCAGGATAACATGTAGGTAGTGTTATTTGAGCATTTATTATGAAAGAAGCATTGTAACTTCTTCTAGATCCTATTTCATTCCTTGAGACATGTCAGTCCCAGGCACCTTGGACTACCCTTTCCTCTCTTCTACCCTGTGAGACACAGTATTTATCCCTTCCAGAGGATGCAGCAACAATGTGCCATGTTGGAAGTAAAAACTAGGGTGTTCCTCTGACACTGAACTTGCTGGTACCTTGATATTAGACTTCTCAGCCTCTAGAACTGCAAGAAGCTTGATAGCTGTAGGACTGGGTGTCCAAGCTCTTTCATTTATAGGTCTCTGCGTTTCAAATCTGAAAGCCTCTAAACCCTCTAAAATCACAGAAACTACAAAGAAGATTTAAACTCCTAGCCTTTCATTCTACTACAAAGGAGAATTTGAATAGAAAATGAGTAGGTAAGAAGTTTTTCTTATTTTAGATGTAACAAGATTAGAACAGCTCATAGAAGAATCATGATTTAGAATCACCCAGATAAAGGAGGATCTCCTCACTTAGCAATAAAAATAAGTGAAGCAAAAGACTTACTAGAAGCAACCACCAAACACTGGTTGATGCTCAAAGACCACACTCAAGGAAAAAAGGTACTTAAAAAACAAACATGTTTTTGTTAGGCTTATCAAATATCAAATGATGATATGTGGCTGTGTTTATCTCTACATTCTCTATTCTGTTCCATGTATGTGCATCTCTATTCTTGTGCCAGTACCATGCTGTTTTGATCACTATAAATTTGTAGCATAACTTGAAGTCTGGTAGCATGATCCCTCCAGATTTGTTTTTATTTATAGGTAGTGTGTTGTCTATTTGAGTTTTCTTTGTGATTCCATGTAAAATGAAGTACTACTTTTTTAAGTTATTTAAAGTATGACATTAGTGCTTTGATGGAGGTTGCATTAAATCTGTAGATCACTTGGGATAGTATGGACATTTTAGCAATGTTTATTTTTCCCTACCATGAACATGCCATGTTTTTCCATTTGTTAAAATTTTCTGCTATTTCTTTTCTCAGTTTTTCATAGTTCTTTTTATAGAGACCTTTCACATTATTTGTTAGATATATCCCCAGGTATTTCATCTTCTTCACTACTGTAAAAGGAATAGAGTCTTTCATAATGTTTTCAGCTTGACTATTATTGGCATATATAAAAGCTATTGATTTGTAGTATTGATTTTGTATCCTGAGACACTGCTGTATTCCTCCGTCATTTCTAAGAGATTTTTAATTGAGTTAAGGTTTTCCATGTATGAGATCATATCATGTGCAAAAAGCAAAAGTTTGATCTCCTCTGTTCTTATTTGAATACTATTGATCTCCTTCTCTTGCCTCAATGTGATGGCTAAGACTTCCAGTACTATTTTGAATAGCAGTGGTGACAATGGGCATCCTTGACTAGTTCCAGATATGAGTGGAAATTTTTTCAATTTTATGCCATTCAATATGATCCTGGTTTGCTGTATATGGCCTCTATCAGTTTCAGAAATGTCCCATCTAAGCCTGTTTTCTTAATTATAGACCTATAAAAGACCGAAACTGAACTCACATCTCTTACCACTAACAAAAAATGATTCTTGCTGGATAGAAGATGTAAATTTAAGACATGCAACTATAATAATATTGGAAGATTGTGGTAAATGTACACCATGAAATACTATACAGCCATAAAAAGATGGAGAATTCACATCTTTTATGTTTACCTGGATGGAGCTGAAACATATTCTTCTTAGTAAAGTATCTCAAGAATGGGGAAAAAAGTATCCAGTGTACTCAATACTACTATGAAATCAATATATAAATATCTGCACACTCATACAAATGGCAAAGCATAACTATAGTTCAGAAAGTAGAAAGGAAAAGGAGAAAGAGGGGAGGGGAGGAGATATATGGGAGGAGGGAGGATATTTAGGGGGATCTCACCTAATGTGCATGATGCAATAGTACATTTCAAAACTATTTAGAAATGGGTATAATTGTGATGGATGTGTTACTTAGTTCAATATAAGCATTTCACATTGTATATTGAAGCAGTACCCTGAACCCTATAAATACATCAATGTACAAAGTTATGATTTAATAAAAATCAATTTAAAAAAATAGTAGAAGGGATTATTAAGCAGGGAATATGCTTAAGATATTAGCCTGGGAAATATTTTATTAGGAAGACCCCCCCTGGTAACTATAGCAACTCCAAACATAAATTACTGGGATGTAATCAAATATAGTCTAGAAAGGTGGAAGGGAGAGGAGAGAGAGAGGAGTGTTAGGGAGAGGGTGATTGTTGAGAGGAAGAAGAACATTTGATGGCATCTTGCCTAATGTATACAATGCAAGGGTCTATTTCAAAGTTTCTGCACCATTAAAGCCACTACAACTAAAGCAAATAGATAGCCTTTGGAGTAGGAGAAGATTTTTGCAGGTTATGATTCCGACCAAGATTTGATAACTAGAATCTACATAGAACTCACATTAATCAATAAGAAAAGAGCAAACAAACCCATTTCTTTGTGGTCAAGAGAGTTAAACACAGATGAATGGTTAACAAACACATGAAAAAATACTTACCATCTTTAATAATCAGAGAAATACAAATCAAAACTACTTTGAGATATCACCTAATTCCAGTGAGATTAGCCTGTATCACAAAGTTCCCAAACTGCAGATGCTGGTATGGATGTGAAGAGAAGGGAACATTTATACATTGCTAGCTCAATACAACCTTTGTGGAAAGAAGTGTGGAGAATTCTCAAGGAACTAAAACTTGACTTCCCATTGGATCCTGTAATATCATTAGTAGGTATCTATTCAGGAGAACAAAAGTCATTTTTCCTCAAAGACATTTGCAACCAGAGTGTTTATTGCAACCTAGTTCATAATTGCCAAGTTGTGGAAGCAAACCCAAATACCCATCAATCCATGAGTGGATTAACAAATTGTGGTATATATATACTGTGGAATACTATTCAGCCACGAAAAGATGGAAATTTTACATCTTTCATGTTTACTTGGATGGAGTTGGAACACATTCTTCTTCGTAAAGTATATCAAGAATGGGGGGAAATGTATCCACTGTACTCAATACCATTATGAAACCTATGTATAAACCCTAATATGAATGATAAAACACAAATATAGTCTAGAAAGGTGGAAGGGAGAGGAGGGAGAGAGGAGTGTTGGGGAGAGGATGATTATTGGGAGGAAGAAGAACATTTGATGGCATCTTGCCTAATGTATACAATGCAAGGGTCTATTTCAAAGTAACTATGAATAAGTTATAGCTGTCTTACCACAAAAAAATAAATAGGCAAGGTAATGGTTATATTAATCAGTTTGAGTTAAGCATTCCACATTGAATATCAAGTCATTACATTGTATCCCATAAATATATAGTTATGATTTTAATTAAAAAATAAATACAAATAGAAAAATAAAAAAAAATGTCCTAAATCTTAATCTAAAACATGTTTTTTTAAATTTCCATAAACATGTTCACCACAATCATCTTCATTAGGCTGCATAACTTCAGAATATTAATAGTCATAATAAATAAATAAATAAATTCCACATCTTAACAGTTGGAGGCTTAGCCTATTCCTTTATTTTGAAATGGAGATTCTGTGGTCAGTAAATTTCTTATCAAAACCCCCTTTTTTTTCTAATCAAGTCAATGCATCTATTCTAACTTACAATGTAAACTGTAGGTATCATCTTTCATCAAAAAATGGACAAAAAACTAAAAGAGAATATTGGCAAGACATTAATGACCCACCAGTATATATGGACAAGTTGTGCCCTGTATCAATGTGACAACTTAAAGTCAATAAGCTCCAAGGGCTGATTTTTAAAATGACAGGTGATGTACACAATTTGTACTAACATGAAGTCACAGGCACAGGTAACATGATATTAAGCAGTCAGTTTCAGGAAATCCCTTTGACAGGAGGAAGGATACAATTTGCCAAAATGTATTAAATCACCAGATTTGGTAATGGCTGACCTATCCAAGAAAATTGTCAGAAAGATAGAAGTACAAATGGCCAAATTCTTAGATTTGACCATATCATTAGGCAAGTGCCAAACACTCTGACCCCACACCTAACACACTAGCCTCAAGAAGATATAGATCAATGGTTGAATGGCTCATAATATGACTTCATGTTCACTTAATTCAGACCTCCTAAAATCAGTGTCTCTAGAAAATTTTCAGTCAACATCTTTTTCTTTTGTAATGTTGCTTTCATTTTCTTTCTTTCTTTTTTTTTTCTTTTTTTACAGAGACAGAGTCTCATTTTGTGACCCTCAGTAGAGTACTATGGAATTATAGCTCACAACAACTTCTGCCAACCCCTGGGTCCTTGGGTTTAAGTGATTATCTAGCCTCAGCCTCCCAAGTAGCTGGGATTACAGGTGCCTGCCAGAACACCTAGCAATTTTTGGTAAAGATAGGATCTCACTCTGGCTTTCACTCTGGCTCATGCTGGTCTTATACCTCTGAGTACAAGCAATCCACCTGCCTAAGCCTCCCACAGCCCTAGGACAACAGGCATGAGCCACCACGCCTGGCCTCAGTCAACATCTTAAATCTAAAACAAATGAGTTTCTTTTCAACTCAATAAATTTATGAAGGGACATCAAAACACATTCCTATATCTAAGAACCTAAAAGTGAAGTTGATGAGAGTAGTAAGGGGTCAGAAAACCACAAAAGAGATCATAAGGCATCTGCTTCTGCAGTGACTATCATAAGGGGGTTAGTAGGATCAACAGGTACAGGATTAAAGAATGAATGAGAATGAAGAAAAAGAGAGAAACACAAGTTGATGAATTTAATTTAAAATGCAACTTATGGGGGCAATTGCTCTCATATTTATAAACTAAGAATAAGTTTTTTTTTTAATTTCAGACTAATATAAGGATACATATAATTAGGTTACATTGTTTGTGTTTATTACGTAAAGTCCAAGTTTCAGTTGAACACTTGACTCAGGCACTATGCCATAGGCACTGCCCTATGTTATACTGCATAGGTGAGCACTTACCATCCTTCCTAAATTTAAATATATTTTTTCTCATGTGGGCATGTAGTTGGTCATCTACTAGATTCATAGTGATATTGAGAACACTGGATACTTGTTTTTCTATTCTTGTGGTACTTTGATTAAGAAAATGACTCCAAATCCTTCCAGGTAAATACAAACGATGTGAAGTCTCCTGTACTTATGGCTGACTAGTGTTCAGTGGTATACATATATCACAGTTTATTTATCCATTCATGGGTTGATGGGCATTACAGTTGGTTCTGAATTTTTGTGATTGTGAGTTGAGCTACTGCAAACATTCAAGTGCAAATATCATTATGGTAAAATTATTTATTTTTCTTCAAGGGAGATTGAATTTCAGGATCAAATGGAAGGTCTGTCTTTAGCTCTTTGAAGATTTTCCACATTTCTTCCTCAAAAGGCTGTATTAGTTTGCAATCTCACCAGCAGTATATAAGTGTTCCCTTTCTCCACATTTGCACCAGCATCTGAAACTTTGGGACTTTGTTTTTACTGGGGTTAGGTGTTATCTCAAGGTGGTTTTGATTTGCATTTCTCTGATGATAGGTGAAATTGAGCATTTTATCATATATGTATGGACTATTCTTCTGTCTTCTTAGGAGAAGATTCTGTTCATTTTTCTTGCCCAGTGATAACTGGGGTTATTTGCTCTTTTCTTCTTGATTAGTTTGAGTTCTCTGTAGGTTCTGGTTATTAGGACTGTCAGTATATGCAAATATAATCTTCCATTCTGATGGTTGTCTGTTTGCTTTAATTATTGTCCCCTTAGCTATACAGGAGATTTTTAGCTTGACCATTTATTTATTTCTGGTGTTACTTCCATTGCTAATGGGATAGAGACACAAATTTTAATGTTCAGATTTTTCTAAGTCTTTGGAAAGTTATCACTCTTGTCATTTAAAATACTCCATAGTTTGTATTTTGCTTCTCAATATATTTATTTTATCACGGTTTATAAAACTACTTCCACATCTAAAATAAGAATCCTAGTACACCATTAATAACTCTAACATCTTTAATATGTAGGAAAAGTGTACATGGAGGCAATCAATTTATGTGAAAACATTTTGAAGTTTATTTCCTCAGTAGCAGAGAAGAACACAGCAGATGAGTTACTATGACTTAACATTGAGAAATGAGTAGTCACAGAGAATATGGTGCATTTCATTCATCCTAGGGTGCATAATTTCACATCTTTCAAAGACAAACTGATCTTAAATTTGGTAGTGTTAAAACATTTGGCCAGAGAATGTCATAATGACATTAATTTGGTCTAAAAAACTTCCATATTTGAATAAAAGGTTTCATAGGAGGTATGAGAAAGTATGAGAAGGAGGTATAAAAAAGATAATCTCACACGTATAGATTAAGAATCTCAAAAGAATTGTCCATCACTAATGCTTCTGGTTAGCACAGATGATGATAAATCATGGACCAGATGGGTTGAAAAAGTTTTAAAATAATTTGATCTGTGGAAGAAATTTCAGGAATACCTTTTAAAATATATTTTGCTTCCATGTTCCATATTATATAATCATAGGAATCACACAAGGCAAATATTTGCATGAATGTTATGGAAAAACATTTTCCAAAAATTATAATGGAAACTTTAAGGTATAAGAATTATTGTTTCTTCATATGCTAATGGTTATATTTTTAAATCAGATAAATAAATACTGATATATGTTAAAACTGACACAAATGATACATCTCATTATTTATTAGAAAACAACTTAGTGGTTAGGGTATAGACATGGTATTAAAGGTATTTTTCTAAATTGTGCTCTACACACTATATTAAATATGTATATTTTTGTTTTAAGTGCCGTCTGAAATTGATCTCTTGTGTAAGGGGATCAAAGTTTGCATTTTAAATACCCTTAAGGATAATCAATGTCCTAGGACACTTTTGGTAGAATTCCTGTTTTTGGCACCATCCTCATAGTAGCAGTGTGCAGGTGCAGTTCTAGCACCTAGGGCACACTCCTCTCTCCCTGAGATTTCAGTGTCCTAGCAGGTGTGCAGTCCCACTCGGATAAGTTGGCCTCTGCTAGCTTCCCTTCAAAGCTTATCTGCAGCAACTCAGCTACTGGGGCCTCTGCTCTTGCCTGTAGGCTCCTACTGGTGACAGACCTGGCATGGAGTACCAGGAAGTAGACCTGCAAGAGGCAAACTAAACCTGGGAATGTGGCTTGTCAAGGTAATGTCCTGGAGGCTCCCCTTGTGCTTCCCTTAATGGGACTTCAGATAAATTGAAGGCAACCCCACTTCATACTCCTCTTAAAGTTTTTTTAAGGTTATCTTAGAGTGACACATATTTTGTGAGGCAGGAGACATTGTTGTGGCTGTATGCAAATGAAGAAATGAGGGATTAGAGTGTCACTGACTCTGAGGAGAAAGATCTCCATTCCACACCACCTGGCTTTCCCAGGGCCATGTCAAAGTGTCCCACAATTTGAGTGTTGCATTTTAACCTAGATGAAAGAATTTCATCCTACATGAAAGAATGTCTTGTATCTTTTCTTGGTGAAATTGATTTTGGTCGAGAGTCTGTATAAGGCAGTGGAGTGCCTGCTTTCTGTATTTTGTTTTCATTTTGACTTATTTTAATTTTGCATTTTATACACTATCCAGTTCCACGTTCTCACAGGATCAGCTATTATAATGGCCAACTGGCCTTCCATGTCTGGAATCACAAGATAGTTACAGCTGCAGCTAAAGGTCAAGGACAAAACAAAATGAAATTGCTCAATTCCTCCTTTATTTTTTTTTTCTTAAACTAATGCCTGACACAAAGTCTTATTGCTGAAGAATGGAGGCCCTTTTCTTCTTCATGTTTCAAATTAAACTTTAAACTTATCTGACAGGGTGAACAATGTCTCTTTAATAATTAATAGTATACACATGAAAAATCCTTTATGATGCATAAAAGTTTTGTTACAGAGGGTACAAAAATACCTTTCACAGTTTTGGTTGATTTTGAGGTTTGGAAATCACAAGTAACACCAGGAAATATGCAATAGAGAAGTAAGGAAGGTGGGGGGAGAAACATTTTCTTATGGCTATTGGCCCATCTGAGAATGAGGACTCTAATTTTTAATGAGAAAGCAAACATCTTTTGGGTGGTGGTGGGCCCTGGAATTATGTGTGGGTGGTGGGGATGGCAGGGCAATATCAGGGCAGAATGATGACAGGGCTCAGGCCTCCCTGATGTGAGTGGGTACAGGGGTAGGGTGGAGAGGGTCTAGGCATGATAAATGACTGGTGGTCAGCACCTGTTGCTTTGATGACATAGCTGGAAGACAAACTACATTCACATATACACAAGTTTAAGTATATTCATACATTCCAGAAACACACAAAATTAAACACCTCATTTCCTAGAGGTGGACCTACAGAAGGAAGTTTGATAAGCATCAGGCTTTGCTGGGTCCCAGTGTGGTGTCAGAGCTGGATCTGAGTGTCCCAACAGGAAAGTCCTCAAATCCCCCCAAGAGGCCTTGGGGACAGAAGAGTGTATAGAGCTGAAGAAGAAGAGAGAAAGGAAATAGGAAACAGTCCACTGAGTCAGGCTTCTGAGGGCAGTCAATCTTTGGAGGGCAGCAGCAACCCTGCCCAGGCAGCCCATGGGAAGTAAAATCTCAGGGTACCTATTTTGGCACCATACAGGTTTCAGAACCAACTATCTGGTTATAAGACTGGAGAATGAACAGAATTACCAATACTTTCATCTGTACTGGGTGGTGTCAGAGGTAGGATGCCAGTACATCTGAGCATAAAGGGTGGCAGCAGCAGCAGTGGTGGGTGGATGGGTGAATGCCACATGGGAGATGGCTGGTATCATCTCTGTGGTGTACAGAAGGTAGAGAGCCTGGCCTCTGGGGTTGCAGGGATCAGAGCAGCCCCCATCAGGTCACAGGGGTTCCATGTAATGAGGTGTGCTCCTAAGGCAGGGTGCAAATTGCTGGGATTTGGCATTGCCATTAGCTTATTCTTGGCCATCCTGCAGTTGATTTGGGGAAACTTTAGCCTCAGGACCTGCAGGTTCTGAGGTTCAAAATAAATACCTTTGCCACTTCTGCTCCTGCCTGACAGTCAAAGATCACAAAGTCAATAGGCTAGTAGGAAAAAAAGAGAACACACTTGCATCTCTCCCAGCATTCCATTTCTCTTGGTCTCTTGGTGAGCTTCATTTGGTTCTCCTCATACCCCTTGAATGGCTGGAAGATATGATAGAGTTCTCTGGGTTTAATGTCCATAGGGAGGCCACTGACAGTGTCCAGAACTCCTCTGGGCAGTTTAATTTGGTGGTAGCTCTTTGGGCTAGTCATTAAGGAAAATGGGTCTGAGTATTTCCTGGGGAGCTAGTTTAGTTACGGCAAATTTCCTTAACATGTGTTTCTCTGTTGAGTATTTGATTTCTTCATCACAAACGAAACTCAGTTTAGGTGGTACAGGATCCTGGGCTGAAATTTGTTTTATTTTAGGAGATTGAAGGTGGATGACCATCCTCTTCTGACTTGAAAAGTTTCAGCTGAAAGACCTGCAGTCATTATAATATTTCTCCCATTGTAAGTAATGTTTTTCTTATGTCTAGTTGCTTGCAAAATTTTCTTCTTAACATAACTTTGTCAAAGTTAATTACAATGTGTCTAGGAGAAGCTTTATTTGGATTGAGTCTTGTATGGTTCTGAAATTATCTACTATCTGAATTTCTGTATTTCTTTCAATGCTTGATAAATTCTCATAATATCTTATAGTAGAGCATCTGTGCCCTTAGGACCATTTCTTTCAGGAATTCCTATAAGTTGGGTGTTTAATCTTTTGGAATGATCGTACAACACTCTTGGAATGTTCTGTTCTTGTTTTCTATTGTTCTGCCACTTTGAATGCTTAGGATCATTCAAAAGCCTTGTCTTCAATTTCAGAGATCTTTTCTTCTGCCTGCTCAAAACTATTACTGAGGGATTCTACTGTATTATTTTTATTTTTATTTTATTTGTTTGTTTGTTTTTTTAGAGACAGAGTCTCACTTTGTCACCCTCAGTAGAGTACTGTGATGTCACAGCTCACAGCAACCTCCAGCTCTTGGGCTTGGGCAATTCTGTTGCCCCAGCCTTCTGAATAGCTGGGACTGCAGGCACCCACCACAACTTCTGACTATTTTGTCTTGCAGTTTGGCCAGGGACAGGTTTGAATCCACCTCCCTTGGTATGTGTGGCTGGCACCCTACTCACTGAGTCAGAGGCACTGCCCAGATTCCACAGTATTTTGAAGCTCCTCAAATAACTTTTTCACTTCTTTGAGCTCTGCTATCTCCTTCATATTATGTCCACATGCATGGTATCTTTTCTTTGAATGTATTAATTTCCTGAGACAACTTTTGAACTACTCTTTGGATTTCTATTTCTATCTTTTCCTCCATTCTATTTATTTTATCTGCCATCCACAGTCTGAATTCTATTTCTGACAATTCAGCCATTTTTCTATGAATGGCATTTTCTGCTGTATCTTCTTTGTCATTCTTTGGGGCAGTTGATCTATTCTGATTATTCATGTTGCCAGAGTTCTTCCTCTGGTTCTACCCCATTAATATTTTTCACAATTTGGCAAGTAAAACTGGTAGGGTGAGATTAGATTGGGGACCCCAGGAAGTATAATTAAGCAGTCTTTTGCCAATTATCTGGGACTGGTGATTGTTGCTTTTCCCCTACAACCTTACCAATGTCCCCTTCAGAGCTGTAACCAGAGACTCTGAGGAACTGCTTGATAAGATAGCACAAGTGGCTGTGTCTTGAAGGCAGCCAGCCTCTACCCAATTCTAATGAACCAGAGTATTAGGCTGAAATCTCATCTGGGGAGAGATACAAGCAACTGTGGAGCCTTGCCTCCCACCAGCAACAGCCAGAGGTGGAGAATCAGTCTCTTCTGCTACAAACAAGCCACCACTCAACCTCAGAGAGTCCCTGGTGTAGAGCACAGGTCAAGAGGTCTAATCCAAATGTCCCAGCAGTATAATCATTGCTCAATAGGGAGAGTTCAAAGGGTCTCCATTTGCCTGATAGAAGGAATCCACAGGCAGTTTTATCCTGAAAGCCTAAGGGGCTGGAGCCTGGTTTCCTTAATAAGTCACAGACTCAGGAAGGTATACCTGCCAAAGTCAGACCAGAGGAATCAGCACTTCCACCCCCACCATGCACTACCCTGGGGGCCAGACCCTGGGTCCCTCTGGTGAGCAGTGTAATCAGGAAGATGCATATGCCAAAGTCAGAACAGGCACATCAGTACCTCTGCCCACTTCACACTGTTGCATTTGCTGGAGTCACTGTTTCTGTGCTGCTATCTAGTGGCCCACACAATACTCATGAATCTCATGGAACTGTTGAACACTCTGGGCTCTGCAAATGGCAGGCATTCAGACCACCAGG
This sequence comes from Galagoides demidoff, assembly GCA_963574575.1. Classification (NCBI taxonomy): domain Eukaryota; kingdom Metazoa; phylum Chordata; class Mammalia; order Primates; family Galagidae; genus Galagoides; species Galagoides demidoff. The sequence goes on along the minus strand of CAUYQV010162400.1, from coordinate 14,007 downwards.
CAAGGAGGGAAAGGTGGACTAGAAGTTTAGAATAGTGGGGAAAATATTTGTTCAATTTTATGCTGCGCAAGATGATGCCTAGGCTCACAAGTGTGACTTACCTGGAGAATGATGCCTGGTGGTAAGTAGCTTTCTCCCACGGGGTAAAATAAAAGATCTTTTCTTCCCTGCTCACTTGCAGAGAGCCCACAATGAGCCTCATGCCTTGGGGTGGGGAGTATCTCTTATTCTCTTTGTGATGGGCTTTGTACCTAAAATTTGTTTACTTGGAGTTGCAACTTGCCTCAGCATAGGTGATGTGAATTTGTCTATCTTCTTACATAGCTCAGCTCCCCACCTTTGACTACACTGAGTCCCTTCTGTTCAGTATGTTTCCCTCTGGACAGAAGCTTCTATCAAAAGCTTCCTCTAGTCAGCCACTTTACTTCCTCTCCTCATGCTAAGAGTTTTAAAAATACCATCCTGCCGTGTTTGATGGGAGCTTATCAGGGGACTTGCAGCTCTGCATTTGTACTTATATGAGGTTCCTGGGTATGGTATCTGGATCCCAGACTTCAGACTGATGTCAAAGCCCTGTACAAGGACTTCACAGAGACAGCTTATGACTGCCCCTGTTTTGGGTTTGCTTGACTTGTAAATAATATGATAAACAAGGAATGAGACTTGGAGTCTCAGTATAGGTGCTGGGAGATACCCACAGCCAGTGGAGTGCTTCCCAAAGTCACTGAACAGTGTTGTGAGAGAATCACATTCTTGCTTCCATAGCTACTTATGAATTGTTGTTAAAGACTATGTTTATTCTTCATCCTTTTGCCAGCTAAGTGATTGTTTAAAATTTCAGAGACTGTATTCTAGCAAGATGGATCTGTCAGATCAGCTGATGCCAGGGCAAGATTGGCATATTTTTCACTGATGGAGTAGCTTTATAGAAAATAGAGGCTGGATAGGCAGTGATCACAGCTGTGGCACTGCTACATGGAAGTTGAGCCAAACAAGCTGATTTTCAGCTACTGAGAGGAAATAGGCTGGATAGAGGTTTGTTCTACTTTAATCAAGAAGAGCACCTGGGTGGGGAGGGAATCTAAAGTTCCAAAATTGGATTTTTCCAGGAGCATGGGGTGAGGTATTCATTGAGTTCGAGTGCATGTAAGTCAACATAGAACTGGAAAACCCTTCAGAGGCCAATGGGATGTCAACAGTCCAGGAGAAGAGTTCAAGCAGATTAAAAATAACATGTTAGTGGAGATGCTTCAGGAAGATTGTTTCAGGGATAGCTTAACAGATCAAGATATCTCTGTGCTTGGCTACTAGTCCATGACATTACCCTTTGGGGGATCTTTTCTTCTCTCTGTCTACTGTACAATATCCTGTGCTCACCCATAAACTTCCTCAACTAGAAGAAGAACCTGGTGAGCCTTTCCTCCAAGAATGTAGACATGGTCCTGCAAGCTATCCAAATGTTCATGGCTCCTTTCCTCTATGCAGAGATATAATGAACTTTCCCCTGAATTAAACATCACCCAGGAAATAAGCAAAGCTCTACATCTAGAATGGAAATTACATCCATCCAAATTACAACTTGTCCTCCTTCTGATAAGGGTGGCTCTCAGACCCAGAATTAATGTAGGTCTCTGAAAATATGGTTTATGAGTCAAAACCTTCCTGACATCCTGAGGTAGGTGAAAGGTTCTGGACCCAAAGATAAAAATCATTCTCAGATGTGAGAGGAAAGGAAGGTAGAGATCCAATTCATGCAAAGTGACTTTTATTCCACCTGGAGTGCAGGTGGGGTGAGATTCCTGATGGAAAAATCCACTTGTGGGATATGGTGGACAGGGATTTAAAGAGTTAGGGCCTCAAGGATTGTTCTGTCCACAGCTTTACCTGAGCAGGTAGGTGGGACAATGTTAGGGAGGTCATGATTGGTCCATTCATTATTTCCTGGGAGGGACATGCTTTCCAGGAAAAGGATCCTTTCTGGGTGGGTCAGTAATCTGATTCTATCAGTAAGTAGGATAATAAACCCTGAGTTAAAAACAGAGCAAAGCAATATGTCAAATGAGTGGGTCAGGTAATAACCATTATGTGTGAGTTTCACACTTATATAGATGTCCCTGCCCTGGTTGAAAGCAGGTAAGTGGAAATGGCCCTATGAAGTGCCTTCTTTGACTCATACTTTGTAAAAATTGTCAGAAGGAAAAACCTTGGGGCCATCATATCAAAGTAAAGAGATGTCTCATGAAAGAAGAGGACTCAAGCCCCAGTAGAGAAGCCAGCCTTTAGACAATCTAAAATAACTGTTTAAGAAAGAGGGAAGCATGAAATGTTGATATACACATTTGCTAACTTTTCTTTGATTATTTGTTCTGTCTACAGAATAGAGAGACAACTCCTTAGAGTTTCCCCAGGCTATCACATTTGTGACAAATGTCCCATACTAATATTAATGTAAAAGATTAAAAGTTAGAAAAACACTGAATTGTTTATGTAAAACTCTATATACTGATCTTGCAACTGTTCTGTTCTGTCTTACTGCCGGATTTGTCATCCTAAGCCTTGTTCAGTGGTGTATGTAATTTCTAAATTTACAGAAGTCAGACTCTGGGGTCACATACAAGGTACAACTACTAGCTCTGTTCTCAGTGGCCCTATGTTTCTTTCTAGTGCAACCAGGTGTCTGACACTGTGTACAAGACAACAGTCCATCCCACATTGTCAATCCTCACTGTTACAGTTGTGCTTACAGTGTTTCCACCTGATTATGTTGTTATTCATATGCTGCCACTAGTATTACTATGACATGTGTGTATGAGTATAAACCTTTCATCTAAATCACACTGGAATTCAGTGGGAAGTAGCTTGAGACTATGTGGACATCTTCCTGTAGAGATGAAAGGGTAAAATTGCAGAGTGGGGAATATTTAACAGAGGAAATGGCCTGAAAAAATGGCAAAAATGTTTTCTGTCTTTAAAACTCTTTTTGGAAACTGAGACTTGCATCTCTCCCTCTGAGAGTGGTCAGGAGTGACAAAGAAATGTGTTTTATTCTTTCCCATGCAGAAGATGGGCCTGGAATCTGGAACTGGCCTGGTAGAGGTGTGGAGGCCTCTTGGAGGCAGAGGTCACAGTTTTGCCTTCAGCAGATATGGGACAGAGATTAGGTAAGAATCCTTATAGCTAAATTAAAATACAAATCCCTTTTAAAGCCTCTGTGTTTTTGCTTAGGTTCAGGGGGAAAAAATCAGTATTTTAAAATCAGTAGTCTGCCATTTTTACTCCTTTGCCAGAAAAGTGGATAAATTTCATTTTCCTTCTTCTAAAAATAAAAGAAGATAGAATCAGGGACATGTACACATTAAGTATTGACAATATTAATAATATTATGTATATTAAGCATAGCACTAAATTTTTAACAAAAGGAACTTTTGTACTTTAGAATAATTTTAGAATTATGGAACAGTTGCAAGGTCAGTATACAGAGATTTACATAAAGAATTCAGTGTTTTTCTAATTTTTAATCTTTTACATTATTATTAGTATGGGACATTTGTCACAATAGTGACCCATTATTATATATTATCATTCACTAACATCCACATATTAATCAGTCATCCCTTTTTCACTTAATGTCTATTTTATTCTAGACTCTCATCCAGAATGGCACATTTAGTTCTCAGGTGTTCTTAGGATCTTCTTGTGCCAGTTTTTCAGGGTTTCCTTGTTTTAGACAACATTGGCATTCCTCATTTGGGATTTATCTGATATTTTTCTCAAGGTGAAATTGAGGTTGTGGGTTTGGGGACAGACTACAGAGGGAAGTGCTATTCTCATGGCATCACATCTGGATACGTACTGACATAGTGCTTTATCACTATTAATGCTAATTTGATCATGTGGAGACGGTAGTTTAGGTCAATTTTCTCCACTGTAAATTAATATTTTTCCCCTTTCTATGTCCTTTTTTGAAAAATGTTCACTATATTAAGCACATATGTATGAAGTGGGGAATTATCTTCTATCTCCTTATGAACAGATCTTCTACAAATGTTTGTATTTATTTACCATGAGTATTTTATCTACTCTCCTCCAATTATATATTTATTAAATTTTATGTCATATATCATTTTATATATAATAATAGATGTTTATTTTATACTATACTTATACTGGCTTATTTTATTGGTTACATTATTGCACTACTGGCCTTTGTAAAGTCTTTTCATGGTCTCCTGTAACATTTTGAAATACCCAGAAAGTCTCATTTTTTTTTTGTATAAATGTTTGATTGGTTGTATTGTTGTTTAACATTTTATTAATCTGTGGCACAACAAGGTGTTCTAATATTAATATGTTGATTCTATTTCTAGACCTAATATTAACCATCTCTTGAAAATTCTATTTTATTCCTGAATGAAATTGCAAAGCTATGAACAGTGAGTATGCTTATTTATACCAGGAGTCTAGTAATCCTAGGTCTTATCATATGATAGATCAAAGGAATATATGTGAGTATACTAAGTCATATATGTATATGTATGTATGTATGTATATATGTCTACATTTGTCCATATATGTGTATATAAAGATAAAATGAATTCCTAGTAATGTCCTCAACGCCACCCAAATCTAATGTAATAAACATGAATCATTCCACCCAATACCACTAATTCTATGTAATATCCCATTCAATAGTAGCAAAGTATCCAATTTAATGAATTCCATTTAGTGAGATCTTTCAATACATTTGTTATCCAATAATATTTATATGTATTGCTCCATGTCATCACCAAATCTACAGAATAAAGTTTTTAATTAATATACATGAAGTTTAGCTAGTTTTTGATGTAGGTTTTGCAGGACTTTTAAAACAGTATTATTAACACACAATAACAGTATCAGAGAATAATTCAATATAAAATATTTTCATATTTCACTTACAAAATTATCTCTCAAGTATCTAATAACAACCATGTTGTCTTTATAATTATAACTTTTCAATATGATCATATAAATGAAATTACACAGTGTGTAATTTTTTTATTAAATCATAAAGAGATAGATCATGTATACATTAATGCACTTATGGGGTAAAATATGCTGATTTCATATACAATTTGGAATGCTTACCTCATAGTGGTTAATATATTACTCACCTCATTTACTTCATTATTATGTTAAGACATTTATGTTTTATACCTAATTGATGTGACATGTACCCTTGCAATATGCACCAGAGGTGTGATTCCACCATTTACCGTCCCTCCATTGGACCTCCCTCCTCCCATCCCACCCCCCTCTTCCCTTATTCATCCTGGGCCACAGTGTGATCTATTCTTCATATGAAAGTGTGAGCGATTGTAAATTAATTTCATAATAGTACTGAGTACACTGGATACTTTTTCCTCCATTCTTGAGTTAATTTACTACCTAGGATATGTTCCTGCTCCATCCATATAAACACAAAAGACTCCATTTATTAAGGCTACATAATATTCCATGGTATACATATACTACAATTTATTAATCCATTCATGGGTCAATGGGCACTGGACTTCTTCCATGATTTGGCTATTATGAATTGAGCTACAATGAATAATCTGGTGCAAATATCTTTGTTATAAAGTGATTTTTGGTCTTTTGGATATATTCCTAGTAAAGGAAAACTGACTTCTTAAAGTATGCCTTTAAAATTTATGTAATGTTTCTATTGATGGTTGAAATTTGCATTTCACTGAGGACTAAAGGTATTGAGTATATGGGACACTTGTATAGCTTCCTTGAAGAAATATCTATATTTACACAATTTACCCACTTGATTATAATATCTCCCTTTTTATTTTTGAGTTGCAAGAGTGTTTAATATGTTTTTGACAATATACTGTATTAATGTATATGATTTGCAAACATTTTTCCCACTCTGGGTTATGTGCATGATGCACTTTGAATCACAATAGTTTTTACATCTTTTTTTTTTTTCCTAATGAGTTTTTTTTTTTTATTAATTGATCTCTGTATACATTGATGCAAACATGGGGCACATTGTGCTGTTTCATATACAATTTGAAACACTTTCATCAAGCTGGTTAACATAGATTTCATGTCATTTGGTTAATCATTGCATCAACACATTTATATTCTAGTTCTAGAAAAGTTCACTTGTACCCTTGTTAGGCAGATATATAGGTGATCTTTCCCATCACCCTCCCACCACCCATCCACCCTTCTCCCCTCCCCTTCCCCACCCCCTCCCCATATTTTTGGGCTAGAATTAAGTTGTATCTTTTGCTTGAGTGGCTCTCTATTTTCTAAAGGCAAATATTTCTAGAACCTTAGAATAAGAGTACTAGTACTAAATTTAGTGAGATGTAATTTTTTCCATTATAAAATTTAGAGATCTGAAGACTAGATTTTTCCAATTAATTAGTTAGACCACATTTGTGCTCTGTGACTAATACCTGGTGCTTGATTGATCCTGGGGGAAAAAAGGGGGTTTTCTGTGAAGTTCTGACAGTAGGTTCTTTCTGACAAAAATTATGTGCTCATTTACGTATCCTGGGATCTTCTCTTCCTCACTCATCAGTTAACTCTGTTTTTCCTCTTAAAGGCACATGAAGCCAGGGCACTGGCTTTTCCCCTCTCTCCTTTCCTCTCTTCCTATAATAAATATTACCTACCCAGGCTATAGTGCAGTGGTGCAATCATAGATTACTGCAGCCTCAAAATCCTGGGCTCAAGTGATCCTCCCACTTCACTCTCCAGAGTAGCTGAGACTATGGGTAATGTATCTCCACATTCAGCAAATTCTTTAATTTTTATTTTGGATATGGGTGCTCAACATTTTGCCCAGGCTGGTCTTGAACTCCTGACCTCCCGTGGAACAAATATTGATTAAGAAAACACATGAAAAATGCTCATCACCCCTAATCATTAGAGAAATGCAAATCAAAAGCACCTAACCCTAGTGACAATAGCCCATTTCACAAAGTCCCAAAGCTGCCAATGCTGGCCCAGTTGTAAAGAGAAGGGAAAACTTTTACATTGTTGGTGAGATTGCTGCTGATACTGATGTGGGTGTGGAGTGAAGGGTCCAATTATACATTGCTGGTGGGATTACAAACTAATACAGCTTCTTTGGAAAGAAGTATGGAGAATACTCAAAGAACTTGAAACAGATATTCCATTTGATCCCACAATCCCATTACTAGGTATCTACCCAGGAGAAAAAATATTGTTTTATCATAAAAACATTTTCAGTAGATTGTTTATCACAGCTCAATTTATAATCACCAAGATGTAGAATCAACCCAAGTACCCATCAACCCAGGAATGGATTATTAAACTATGGTTTATTAGTACTACCACTAAGCCATAACAAAGATGGAGGCTTTATATCTTTTGTATTAACCTGGATGGAGTTCAGAGAGAAATATTCTCCTTAGTAAAGAGAAGAGAGAATATTCTCCTTAGTAAAGCATCACAAGAATGGAAAAGCAAGCACTCAATGTGCTCCATACTAAGATGAAGCCAATAGATGAGTTAATACATGCCCACACAAGAAAAACTGAATTAAACTCACGTTGGGGAGTGGGGGAAAGAGGCGGGGAGACTGGTGTGCTCTCACCTAACAGGCACAATGTAAGGTCCATGCCGCACCTCCTGGGTGAGGGGCACAACTACAACAGGGACTTTACCTAACAGATGCAAACAATGTAACCCAATTGTTTGTAACCTCATCTTAATCTGAAATAAAAAAATATTGATTAAGGGCAATTCATAGTCATTTTACTTTTATAGGCTTCTCACATTTTTCATCGATTCCTCAGGGGAACTGTATTCCAAGAAAATTGAGAAATTTAAAAATTTTAAAGAATAAAGGAGTTAGGAAGCATTCCTAAAACATCTAAGACATGATTACCTAACCTGAAAATAAACAATTAAAAAATTTTTCAGTATTCTTTTTAAATGTCTTACATAAATAAGATCTAACTCTGCACAATACTTAGAAATTTTATACTTTTATGTAATTTTAAACTAGGCATCATTCTATGGGCTTTTGAGTTTCTTTTTTTACCATTTACATGGTATATAAAATTGTCTCTTTGAGACAAAAATCTTAAACTTTTAAGCAGAACTTTTACAATTGTTTAATTCATTCGAAAAACATAATTTACTGAGTTCTTCTCAGAAACTTGGTAAAGTTAAGAAAACAAATGAAAACACATAGTTCCAGCCCCCAAAGAATTTAAAAAATCCTGAACATTTAATCTCTTCACAGCTTTTCAAACATTTACTGTTTCACAGCAGAAAGAATAAAGGCCTACAGAGTGAGGTTTAAGTTTAAGCTTAATTATAGGGGAGTGGTGATCAAGTTACTATCTTCCCTGCAGACTGATTTCTTCTCTATAAAATAAGGATAATAAAAAAAAAATAAAATAAGGATAATGTTATCTACCTGGAAAAATATTATCTACTAGGTATAAGATGTCTAGTAGAATACCTGACTTTAATGAAGTCTATTACATTATTTTTCAGTTCTAAACAACTATTGCAAAAACTCGCCATTTACACTACTAATAAATAAAGCTATTTGAGTTACATCATATGCAGATAAGTAATTAAGATGTGAAAAATCCAATTTGATGCTATACTTCATATAATCTTATAAACATCCAATATATTTCCAATGGATAAGAAAGAGTTAAATTACATTTAGAAGAAGTAACATTAAGTCAGTCATATGCACAGTATATTAAAGATCCTCCCAAATAAATATGTTGTTTCTTCTCAAGCTTACACGGTCAAATTGTTCAGGAGTTCCACAGACTCAATATATATCAAGAAACACTTTTTAGGGCAAGTGTTCCTAGATATTAACCTCAGAGACTCCACCAAAGACTAGTCTCAAGGACCTAGATTTCCCTTTTCTTAGTGACAAAGATTAACATCTATGGAGGCTTTTAGGGCTATAGTAACTAATCTGTCCAAGATAACCAAAGAAAGGGCCAAGTCATCTTTTGAGCCAAGTATACTCTTTCATTGAATTTTGCTGTGTTAAATTATGCTAATGCCTTGAAATAATTAACATACCTCCCAAAGTGCCAAATTAGAATTAAATTTTGGGGGTAAGAAGGGTCCCTAAATTCCCTGCTTTTCACCCCCATCCTCACAATTACCAAAGAGAAACTGAAGTCAAAAGAGTAAGTGAGTGATATCCCCCAGACGCAGGGCTACCCAATGGCAGAGGCTGAAATAGACAGAATTTAAGGGACCTGACATCTAACTCAGTGTTCTGCTCACAAGAGCTAATTCTAATTCTATTGTAATAAAGAAATTATGCCTCTCAGGCTAAGAAAAAAGGGAAAAAAGCTCTGAAAATACTTACTTGATTGTTACTCAGAGGGTTCTCAATAAATAAACTTTTAACCAATGTGAAGAAAATCATGAGAACACCATTCTGATAACATTACAAGCTTTTCTGAGTTTAAGGGATATTAAAAATTACTGTGACTGCCAGGCACAGTGGATCGTATCTGTAATCCTAGAACTTGGGAATGCCAAGGCAAGAGAATCTCTGGGACTAGCCTGAGGAAGCTCAAGACTCTGTCTCTACAAAAAAATTAGAAAATCAGCAAGGCATGCTGGCACATGCCTGTAGTCACAGCACTTTAGCCCAGGCAACAGAGTGAGATCCTATCACAAATAAATAAATAAATAATTAAATAATTGCTATGACTGCTTCTAAATCACTTTTCAAAAAAAAAAAAACTAAAATAAGCAAGCAAATAAACTTAAGAGTTGGGAAAACTCATGATTTATCTACCACCAAATGTGATAATCCTTTTTAGGATTTTTAGAACATTCTAACAATTGAACAGTCGGATCTAAATGTTTTCAGTGATAAGGAGCATTTTCAAAGGTACGCAGGCCATCTTCACTGTCACACAGCTTAGTTACAAAGGTATTCCAAACCAACTTCTCTGCAGATTTCTTTCCATTCAAATCAGTTCTGCCCTCTAGAATAATACTGAATTCATCTAAGTGTCTTTTTAAAAATATTTATTTTTCTTTTTAATTTCAAAATATTAGGGGGGTACAAATGTTTTAGGTGGTTTGAGTCACTTTTGTAATGCTAAAGTCCCAGCTAAAGGTGTGTTCATAGTACCCAGGGGGTAGATTTCTCTCCACTCCCTTTCCCCTGGTTGATTTCCACTGAGTCTTACTTCCCTCTGTGCACATGTGGGCTCACTGGTTATTTACAATTTAATAGTTGAGTACATATGGTGTTTGTCTTTCCATTCTTCAGATACTTAGGAGAGGGGACTCCATTTCTACTCAGATTGTGGCTATAGGTATTAATTAATACTTTTTATGGCTAAAGAGTATTCCATGGTGTATGTGTGTGTATGTACTTAAGATATGTACACATACACACACACACACACACACACACACGCACATTTTATTAATCCACTCATGAACTGATAGGCACTTGGATTGATTCCACATCTTTGCAATTGTGAATTGTGCTGCAATAAACATTTAAGTGTAAGGTGTCTTTTTGATGAAAAGTCTTTTTTGCCTTTGGGTAAATACCCAACAGTGGGATTGTTGAATCAAATGGTAGGTTTACTTTTAGTTCTTTGAGGAATCTTCATACTGTTTTCCGTAGAGGTTGTAATAAATTGCAGTCCCACCAATAGCATATAAGCATTTCTTTTTCTCTGCATTCATGCCTGCATCTATTGTTTTTTGACTTTTTGGTAAATGCCATTAACTGGGGTAAAGGAATCTCTCGTTGTGGTTTTAAATTATAATTCCCTGATGATTAGTAATGTTCATTTTTATTTGCCTAATGGCCACTTATCTATCTTCTCTTGAGAAACTTCAGTTCATGTCTTTTGCCCACTTTTTAATAGGGTTACTTTTTCTTTCTGATTTGCTTGATTTATTTGTAAATCCTGGTTATTAACCCTTTATTAGATGTGTGACTTATGGGTATTTTCTCCCACTCTGTAGGTTTTCTGTTTTTTCTGTTGATTGTTTCCTTAGCTGTGCAGAAGCTTTTTAGTTTAATCAAACCCCATTTATTAATTTTTGCTGTCATGATTGCCATTGGGATCTTTTTCATAAATTTTTTACCTAGGCAGACAATCTAGAAGAGTTTTCCGTATATTTTCCTATAAAATTCTTATGGCTTCATTCCTTAGACATAAGTCTTTTATACATCTTGAATTGATTTTTTGAGTGGTGAGAGGTAGAGATTCTGTTTCATTCTTCTGTATGTGGCTACCTAATTTTCCCAGCACCATTTACGAAATAGAGCTTCTTTTCCCCAGCACATTGTTGTTTGCTTTGTTAAAGATTGGTTCATTGTAGCTAGATCATTTTATATCTGGGTTATTTTTGTACCTGTACCATGCTGTTTTGGTTACTATAGGTTTCTAGGATAGTATGGAGTCTGGTAATGTGATACCTCCAGATTTTTTTTTTTTTTTTTTGCTTAAGACTGCTTTGGTTATTTGGGCTCTTTTCTGGTTCTAAATAAAGCATAGAATTAGAATTATGTTTCTAGATCTGTGAAGTATGACTTTGATAATCTGATTTGGATTGCACTGAATTTATAAATCATTTTGGGTAGTATGGACATTTTAACAATGTTTATTCTATCCATCCATGAACATGCTGTTTTTTGATTTGTTTATATATGCTATAATTTCTTTCTTCAGGGTTTCATTGTTCCTTATAGAGATCTTTCACCTCCTTGTTTGACTGTAGCCCTGGGTATTTTCTTTTCAGTTTTTTTTTTTTTTGAGACAAAGTTTTACTCTCTTGCCCAAGGTGGAGTACAGTGGCATCATCATTGGGCACTGCCAACCTCAATTTCCTGGGTTCAAGTGATCATCCTGCCTCAGCCTCCCAAGTAGCTGAGACTACAGGTGTGGACCATGCCACCTAACTTTTTCTATTTTTAATAGAGATGACATCTTGCTCTTGCTGGCCTCAAACTACTGAGCTCAAGGAATCATCCCAATTTGGCTTCCTAGAGTGCTAGGATTACAGGTGAGACCCACCCCGCCCAGCTAGGCATTTTATTTTCTTTACAACTATTGTGAATGGTCTTTGATTTGACTCTCAGCTTGGCTGTTATTAGTAAATAGAAATGGTATTAATTTAAGTACATTGATTTTGTATCCTGATACTTTGCTGAATTTATTTATCAATTCCAGGAGACTCATTGTGGACTCTATAGGTGTTTTCTAGATACTAGATCATATTATCAGAGTTTGATCTCCTCTTTCCCAGTCTGGATACCCTTAATGTTCTCTTGTCTGCATGCTCTGAGTAGGACATCCAGTACTGTGTTGAACAGAAGTGGTGACAGTGAGCATCTTTGTTGTTTTTCTAGTTCTTAGGGGGAATTCTTTCAGTATTTCCCCATTCAGTATGATGTTGGCTGTGGGTCTGTCATAGTTAAAGCTTTTATTGTTGTGAGATGCATTCCTTCTATGTCTAGTTTGTTGAGGGGTTTTATCAGGAAGGGGTATTGGATTTTGTCAAATGATTTTCTGCATCCGTTGAGAGGATCATATGGTCTTTTTTTTGGCCTTTGTTTATGTCATTAATCACATCTATTGATTTATGTATGTAGTATGTTGAACCATTTTTGAATTTTTGGGATGAAACCCACTTGGTCCTAGTGGATTATTTTTCTTACATGCTATTGAATTCAGTTTGCTAGTGCTTTTATACTTTATTATTATTATTATTATTTTTGATACAGAGCCTCAAGCTGTCACCCTGGGTAGAGTGCTATGGTGTCATAGTTCATAGTAACCTCAGGCTCAGGCTCAAGTGATCCTCTTGTCTCAGTTTTTCTTTCTTTCTTTCTTTTTTTCTTATTTTCTTTGAGAAAGAGTCTCAAGCTGTCGCTCTGGGTGGAGTACCCTGGGTAGAGGGTTGTGGCATCACAGCTCACAGCAACCTCAAACTCTTGGGCTTAAGCGATTCTCTTGCTTCAGCCTCCCAAGTAGCTGGGACTACAGGCACCCTCCACAAAGCCCGGCTATTTTGTTGTTGTTGTTGCAGTTGTCATTGTTATTTTAGCTGGCCCAGGCAAGGTTCAAACCTGCCAGACTCAGTGTATGTGGCTGTGCCCTACCTGCTGAGCTATAGGAGCTGCCAGTTTGCTAGGCTTTTTTGAGGATGTTTATACCTATATTTATAAGGGATATTTGGTCTGTAGTTTTCTTTTTTGTTGTGTCCTTTCTTGGCTTTGGTATCAACGTGATTTTGGCTTTATAAAATGAATTGGTTAAGAGCCCCTCCTTCTTGATGTTATGGAATAATTTCCTTAGCATGGGTACCAAGGTCTTCTTTGTAGGACTGATAGAATTCAGTAGTGAATTCATCTGGTCCAGGGCTTTTTTCATTTGTGGAGGGAGACAGTTTGATCTCACTGTTGATTATTGGTCTGTTCAGAAGTTCTATTTCTTCCTGGTTGAGTATTGGAAGGTTGTGTATTTCCAGGAATTTAACCATTTCCTTTATGTTCTCTAGTTTATGCATGTAAAGATATACGTTGTATTGCTGGCGTGGATGTGGAGAAAAGGGAACACTTTTACATTGCTGGTGGGAATGCAAATTAGTAAGTTCTTTTTGGAAAGTCATCTGGAACACACTTAGGGAGCTAAAAATAGACCTGCCATTCGACCCTACAATTCCATTATTAGGTATATACCCAGAAGATAAAAATCACATTACAATAACGATGTTTGTATCAGAATGTTCATTGCAGCCCAATTCATAATTGCCAGATCATGGAAGAAGCCCAAGTGTCCATCAATCCACGAATGGATCAATAAACTGTGGTATATGTACACCATGGCATACTATGCATCCCTAAAGAAAAACGGAGACTTTACCTCCTTCATGTTTACATGGATGGAACTGGAAAATGTGCTTCTTAGCAAAGTATCTCAGGAATGGAAGAAAAAGTATCCAATGTAC